>JAOBBB020341324.1:0-10373 GCA_025331005.2 Zoanthus gigantus | reverse complement strand
ATGTGTTATTTATATTGTCTAAAATCAGTAAAGATATTTTAAGAACATGTTTAAGAACATTTGAGGCTGATCTCCGGAAAATATTTAAGAACGTTTAGCCTCAGTCGAAAAATTTGACGTTCTTATAAAAAAAAAGAGTATAAAACTTAAAAGTGATCATCAGTTCATATATTATAAGTCAATGCAGTATTTTTGATTAATAAACAAAAGATCTTCAAAAATTGCTAAAAACTTTTTCTGCTTTAAGTCAAATAGCTATTTATTTTAGCTTTGTTTTTATTACTTGATTCATTGGAAGAATTATGTAGACTTTGGCCAAATGGACTTAATTTATTTGTTGAGAAAAAATAAGAATTGCTAGTCTTGAAAGATGTCTACAAAATTGTCAGAGAAAAATTGTGCTGATAGATGTTCTAGGTTTTCTCAAGTTAAAAGTGCAACACGAAGGAAGTCACTGGAAAATGTTTGGTTCCCAAAAGAGGTTAGTAGAAAATACTAGAAATAACAATAATAATAATAATTATAATAATAATTATAATGATAATATAATAATAATAATAATAATAACAATAATGTTTTTATAGTGCCTATTTCCAATGCAAGTCAAAGACAATTTCTGCACTGTTAATTTACACTTAAAAAACAATTTCTAAGGATATAAAACTATTTAAAACTTTTAATTTAAAAATGTTTTAAGCTTGGATCTAGAAATGATCTGGCTGGTACTGTTTTGATTATGGGTGAGAAGTTGATTCCAGAGTTTCAGCCTGAAAACGTGCTATTAGTGGTACATTGCGCTACTCATGAAACAGTTCATGTATTAGTTGAAGGCATTGCACTGAAGATTTATTACAACCATAGAGAAGCAAATTGCGCTAATCAAGACAGGATGTGACAAATGCTTCAGGCTTCAGATACTGAATAGCAGCATTTTTTGGAAATATTCTGGAGATGGTGCATACAAACTTCAAATATTTTCATTGCAGGTATGAGTATCAAGTTTTAGTTATTTATACCCATACCTCCCAGGTTTTTTATTGCTTCCTCAGTGATGATACTTGATTTCTAAACACAAAGGACTAAGAGAACATTTAGTTTAGGCAATTACTGTTGATGCATCCAGTAATGCACAGATCTGTTTACTAGTATTGAACTTGAGCATATTTAAAAGAACCAATCTTTAATGTCAACAATGGCAGCACGAATGGAGTCAGGGACATGGAGACTGGGTGTCATTTACATAAAGGTGGAAATCCAGTCCACTCATCCTCTGATAGTATCACCCAAAGGTGAGATATAGTCAAGGAACAGTAATGGGCTAAGGACACGTCTTTGAGGAACTTCACTTTTTAGTAGTACTGGGTCCGATAGTGAGCTATTACAGTGACACGTTGACGCCTGTTGAAAAGATACTCTTTCTAGTAAATCAGTGCAGTTCCAAAACCTTCAACGATGTGTATATAAGAGATGTAATAGAATATTGTGGCCAACTGTTTCAAACGCAGCTGTAAGGTCATATAGTACAAGGAAGGTGACGTCACATTGATCCATAACACGAAGAATGTCATTAAATACTTGCAAGAGGACAGTCTCCGTGCTGTGGTTTTCATTCATAAGCTGACTTGAATATCTCTGTGAGGCCATTCTTTATTATGTAATTAGTAAATTGCACAGGTACCACAGTTTTATCACAAACTTGAGAAACAAATGATAGATTCGAAATGGGACGATATTTCTCTTTATTTAAAACATCCTACTGTAATTGTGATTTAATGTGGGCAGAACAACTGGATCCTTCTATTCATTTGGTACAGTTCCTGTAGATAGTAAACGATTAGTTAAGCTTGTAATAGTGGGACTCAGTATATCTGTAAATTGTTTAAGTAAACAAGTCGGTATAGAATCTACTGCACATGTTTTAGACAGTAGAAACGAAACAAGGCTAGAGACAATTTCAAAAGATACATTACCGAATGAAGATAGTTCATGTATGCATGTCATTGCGAGAGGATGAGTTTGTCAAGCATGTTGGAGATGGTTGTCGGACACAGGAGCGTAACATAGCTCTTGCCTAATTTTCTGATTGCGAGGACCTCTTGTCCCAGATGTTCAAAAGCCAATTAGCACTAACCCAGGGCAATTTCTTGTTTCCAATCTTACAGGGACGGATTTGAGCTGTAAGGTTGGGAATATTAACAAGTTTTATCCATTGAAAATCCAAGCAGTAATTTAAAAGAATCATTCACCTTTTCTTAAAAAAAAGTCGTTGCTTGAATTTTTGCTTAACGCAGGGTTAAAGTTAACCAGCTTTTAAACAACCCAGCCTTAACGAATCATGTGTAAGCAAAGGAGTTTCTAGATCTGTTGGGTTGTGAAGAAGATGGTTCGCTTCATTAAACAAGGCTTACTGATTTTTCGCGTAGTTGATTATGACTTTAGGCGGGTGCGGTTGGTACATTTGGTAAGATCTCTGTCTTCTGACCACAAGGTCCCCAGTTGAATCCCCGGCTCTGGCGAGATTTGAACTGATTTGTGCAACTTTCTTTCCCGCCTAAGCGAACTCAGCTTTCCATGCTTATGGGGTTGGTAAATGAGCACCAGCATCGGGTGGGAGCTAGCCTTTGATGGATTAGTGTCCCATCCGGGACCCTGTCAAGGACTCTCATCCACTTAACACTACAGAAAACGGAGATAAGCGCTGTTGACCGACAGCCCTTCTTGTCAGAAGCCCATTTATGCATCTGACGTTTCGCTTGGAGTTGAGCTGCATCGTTGCAGAGCATCTAAACATCTCCATCTCTTGCATAGGCCTGACAGAAATTTAAAGTTGGAAATAGGCAAAAATTAAGGGAGTCGTTTCAAATGTAGCGAGTTGTTCTTAAGTTTAGGTCGTATTAGTGCTTCTTTATTATGCTTTTGAAAGTCTGCAAACTCAGGAGACATGTTGATAGGTTTTTTTTATAAGCGGTAGGAAAATGTCAAGGTATCCCCTCAACAGCTCTGAGGATCTTACAGTTCATTTATCACATTCTAAGGCGGGAGGTAGTACATTGATGATCAAGCCTTTACTCGGGTGCATATAAGCAATCAACAGATTGGACAGTGTATCCTCATAATTTTCAGTGAGGGATGTGACGTTCGAGGCAGTAGTGTTTGTGAGATCTGTGTTAGATTACTGCGAGTGTAGAGAAACGGATTCTTAACTGCTGAAGATAACTTTATACTATGTAAGACTAATCATCCATTGTTTCAAAGTATCATATTTGGTTTCAATGATGTATTATCAACATTTTCCAGTGGCTTTATAACATGTACTAAGAGTTTTCAGTGCTTTGAAAATGTTGGCTATTTCCAGTGGAAAATACTTCCGAAGTTTATGTGGGTTTCTACGTAAATGGTCACTGTTACAATAAACGACTATTTAGCTAATTCACACACCATTTACTTATTTTACAGTGTATTATGTAATTACAATAACGAAACTGATAGCCTCGTAAATGGTTCAAAGCATGGATCAATAGCTTGTCAGTGGCTTCATAACAGGTATCAAGGGTTTTCAGTATAACGGCAAAATGACCATTGGCATTGCTCATGTTACAGTCTATTATATTACAATAAAGAGACTAGCTATAGAAAAATAGTCATATTTGAACTGGTAATCACTAGGAGCAAGTGTATAAGAGGTGCATCTTATTAGAATGCGACAACATTTTGTACTGTCATTACATTATACCTGCTCCGCTTTTCGTGCATGCATAACTCAGGATGAATGAAAAAAGTTCTCAAAGCATTTGCAGCAAAAATGTCTTTCAACAATGACAGTTTAGTGTTTCTGTAATAATTAATCATCGGCAACTGAAAATCACAACACAAGTCTACATTACGCTAATAGTGGCCTGTATGAAATAATATCTGCTAATATTTTGCCAATTTATTTGGGTTGATACTCGCTTCAGGTTGATAAAACGTCCATTGTTGACCTTGCACCTGGCTATGTACTATCTCGCAGTAAAGATCGTATAAATCTTACCATTAGAACAGATGAGTATTTAAACAAAGATAAAGAGGTAATGTACATTTGCTGCCAAGCAGTATTTATTTAATACAAGCATTAATCAGTGTTTGGTCAGGGCGGCAGACTAGTCTGTTAAAACCTTATAAAGAAGATCATGGCTTTTTAATGAACATCAGATACACATCAAGAACCTTTTAATGCCCTTTCAGTTTAGCATCTTGGGGTCAGGATTTAGTTGAAGGTTGTTTTCCATTATAAGTATCATTAACGAAATCGTTCTTCTATTTTTTTTCTCTAGACACCGCATCCATTTCTTTCTAGCTCACCCCCGAGAAATTCCCCCCTCTCTTTATTTCTATCTTCTTAAGATTTTCCATCTTCCAGGTAATGCGCTACCCATAATACTTTAACCGGCGCCTCAACATCTTTTCCAGATCATTCTTGATGCAGAAGCTCTACAATGGACATCCTTACTGTAATTTGATATCCATGCATTATTATCCTGATCATGCACCTTCCCCCTCTTCAAAGCTCCCTCCCCCCACCCATCCTAGATCCTTTAAGGTCATCTTTCAGGTCCCTCAGCACTTCAGTTATACTTGTTGAATACTAGAATTACAGCATTAATTTACCATTTCCTCAAGGACAGTCCACGTCTATCAGGTTTTAAGATTTCCTGAATTTATACAAATTATACAACCGTTATTATTAGAAACACCAGAACCCTTACATGTAACCCAAGTTGCGATCAATTTTTTTCAAAATGTCTCCATCACTTCTTAATTTAACTCTAGATGCAGCTTTGACTCCTGACCTTCCCGACAATATGTATACCGCCGATGAAGCCAGTGCTTAAACTGTGTGCACTTATTAAAACTCTAACCAACATTCATTTGATATGGATCAACTTTCTCAGCAGTCTAATTTTCTCCTATAGCAGCTGCATACACTGTGTCATCTGAAATTTCTTAGACGTTTCTCTTTCAATGTTTTCTTCCATCTTTTATATTTCTCAACGAAATCATATGCTGAGCCACACATTTTGGTAAGATCGTCTATATAGCTAGCAACTCCATCAGAAGTCATCTTTCACTTCCTTACTCGAATCTTCTATAACAGTACTACTGCAAAACATTGAATCTTGAATAGATTCGACAACCCTCATACTTTACCCTGACCAACATGACTAAGTGTTTTGAAACATGCACTCATTTTCGTCAGAGCATATCAAATAATTTCTCCAAAATCCAAGCAAATACCATGTAAGGACTAGCAATGACATAAACGTTTGCCGCGTTTCCATGTCATTTCGTGAATCCACATTACCGAATCTTTTCTTGCACCATCATGTTTCATACTGTAGCATTTAACAGATTAGCTCATTCCATTTTGTAGTTCACTGGCAAAGAACCTCCTCTATTGGGAATTAAATGTAGATTTACTATCTATGGCTTAAGAGACGAAAGGTTATTACTGCTGAAGGTTTTTGTGTAATAGTTAATTGTGTGCAATTCGTGAAATTATTAAAGCTTTTATCGCTAAGTATTTAGGTATTACTTAATCAATCTTTCTGAATCTTCTATATTTTTCTTTACAGCAACAATCAAGAATAAAGTAAGTATATCATTAAAACCGAATGTTTTAAGGTTACATCTGTTCTAATCCACAAAGAACTGTCTCGATTGTAAAAACATAAAATAATCAGTCTGTTTGCTCTGTTCAATCATTGTAACATCCTACAGAAAGCTAGTAAGTGACAAAAGGCAAGCTGTTACGAAGACGTTGCTAATAAATTATAGACTGGCATTCATCATTTTTTCATTTCTTTCTTTATTTATCATAATAAGGTTTAAGAGTCGGGTGTCCCCTGCAAATAGCACTTTTCATGTTTATATTTTTAATTATTGAATGGTAATTTCAATGTCAAAATGGAAAACAGGCCGTTTTATTAATACTTTTAAGTAAGCTCTTGTAAAAATAGTGACCTAAAGTAAAGGCTTTTCACTGTTTTAAAACTTTTATTATCGTAAATTGTATTATTGTATCTGTCCATCCATATTTTGTTCGTGTCTCAGTCTTTCTAACATGCACTAAATTACGTTCAAATAATGCACTTTTACAACAGTTTTGGTTCTCTGTTTTATGTTATACTTCAGTTAAATGTATGTAGAGTATAAGTACAAAGTTAAATGATGTTTTATTTTTATATTTTTTACAGATCCACGGTTCCTGATGAGAAGTAGGTTTATATTCAGTATCAATGTGCAATATTTACCATATTTGGTATTGATTGTATCTCTTTTACAGGGTTTGCGTAGGTTCTTGACAGTCTTTGAAAGTAATTTTAGAGCTTGAATTTAGGACCATAAAAGTGCTTGAATTTACCAAGGAGTGCTTGAAAGTTCTTGAAAATGTCAAAGATTGCTGTATTTAAGCCAGCAAGCTTAAATCCTGAAATTCAAAAGACCGTAGCTAGGCATTTTTGTCACCTAGAGTTGGTGTCTCTTCCTGTCATGTGGTCGGTGTCTAGAACCTCGTAGTAATGAACTATTATGGTTTATTTTTCCCAGTGGCACTTGGTTGGCACGTGCTTTTCCTTTTATTTGCTTTCTTGATGCTTGTCCCTTAGTATCTAATAATGCTTGAATTTATTGGTAATAGTCCTTGAAAGACGTTGGAAAGTTCTTTAATTTTCTCTTCAAGGTCTGTATAAACCCTGCTTTTGCTATTTGTGTCAAAGAATGAAAGAAAGAAAGAAAGAAAGAAAGAAAGAAAGAAAGAAAGAAAGAAAGAAAGAAAGAAAGAAAGAAAAAAGAAAGAAAGAAACAAGGAAGGAAGGAAGGAAGGAAGGAAGGAAGGAAGGAAGGAAGAAAGAAATGGTAAGAAACCTGTTACTTCGGTACTAAATCAAGCGAAATTATTTTGGCCAATTTACTTTACAAGGAGAGCAATTCTAAAGACCCTAATTAATGGCCATCACTTTTAATCAGTAGAAACTAGGTAAGACACATTCTGTTTTCAAAACCCGAAATTTTGAAATGTAGAGAGCTTGAATTGGAAAAAAGCAAACTGTAAACTGCATCATTATTACTGTGCTGGTAGTCAACGAGTCTAGAAATAGGCTCAAAATTTCTTTGTGTCACACGTGTACAACGCATGCGCAAGTCCTTGAATTTGGCGATGAAATGTGAGAAAGCGTAACACTCAACAAAACATAAAGTTTTGAAAACATTTCAAGTCTTTGAATGCCTTTAGAATACAAAATGGAGTGACTATAGAATACTCCGCAACTATTGTTCTTGCTTTAACCGCGCATTTGTTTTTAAAGAACGACGAATGCGCAGGAATAAATTACCAACAGTTGCAGGATATTCTGTGGTTAAGCTCAAAAAATTTACAACTTTCACCGTGTCAAATACATTTTTGACAGCCTGAATCAATGGAAGATCAATTTCGTGATCCATATCCCAAAAATGACAACTTGATTCAAATTTTGGTGTTGCAATATTGAACGCTTACAAGAATTATTCCAGCTGTGCCGTATGTCTTTGGGTTGCTTCAGCATTTTTAGAATTTTAGCTGAATCAATCTAGATTCTGGGAGAACCGCTGCATATGCAGTTGTTGTAAATACTGTATGCTCGGTAAGTTTGAGGAAATATTGACCGGATCTGATCACGTTCTTTTTATCGCATGTTTTTATTGGTCTGTCTCATTTCACTGTTGTCTTCGTTGTCTTTTACTGTCAATTGTCTAAGGATTTTGATGGTATGTATTGGATCTTTTATAATAGGTAGCTTGCAGTGCTCAAACTGAAACTCGGTGTATTTTGCTAGGAGTGAACTGACAAAATTTTAACTGTAATAATGGTGCTAAAGTATTTTATATTTCTGTAACTGCAAATTATTTTATTAGCAATGTTCATGAATTCTTTTTGTAATTAACAAGAACTGGCAAGAGCAAGAATACCTTGTATGTACAAACGCATGCGCAAGTTCAAAGGTGAGTGCGGGTTGGGTACAAAGGTAAAATATAACAGAACACCTTCTTATGGCCAATGAACAAATAAATGTTTCAATAGCTTAAAAGTTCACTTAGTGCGATGTGCATAGAAGATTTAAAGAATACGTGTATTTTTTCTCGACGACTGAACTTTTATCAATGAAACCTTATGCTGTTCATTAACCCGCAATGGAACATTCACTCAAGCCAAAAAGCAGTGTCATTTGCGTGAATAGGTAATCGATAAACACGAACAAATACTCAATCAAAGCAATGGGACATCTATTAAAGAATTTAACATACAATTGTACAATCAATCAAAACATCGGTAAAGTTCATTAGCATTTTCCAACATTCTATATTGATTTTGGGCAATAAATAAATAAAGACAGAAATTCATTAAGGCTGGCTTTCATATGTCGAGAAAATCCCAAGACGATCGGGGATTGTACTGTTTCCCGACTGTCCCAGATTTTGCCGATATATAGGGTAATTGCCAGAGGTCTGTCCAAGATTCTCCCGATTATGAATTTGGCTGCTAATAAAAATTGCGCCAAAAATTGAAAATTGAACATATCGGTAACAGCAACATGGACGCACACGAGCTTACGCTGCGTCGTTCTCAATACATCTGTGTTCTTGCACTTTTCAATTCAAGATTTTCCATTCTGAAAAAACAAAAACCAACTAAACAAAGAACGAAGAGGTTTTGGATCAGAGAATATTTGAAAAAACGAAAGAATTATGGTCAGTTCCACACACTGTTTTCTGAGCTGCGCCTATGAGACAGAGAGTACTTCTTTCGATATATAAGGATAAGTCCAGAACGCTTTGAACATTTGTTGAGCCTAGTTGCTGCTTACATTCAAAAGAAAGCATGTAGAAGTCGTGATCCGATATCACCAGCTGAACGATTAGTTGTGACATTGAGATATCTTGGAACCGGCGATTCACAACAATCCCAGTCTTTTAACTTCCGCTTAGGGAAGAGCACCATTTGTTACATTATCCAGGAGACCTGCATTGGCATTTGGAATGCACTTAGTGACGTGTATTGAAAGTCTCCAAGCAGCTCATCTGACTGGGAAGGTATTGCGAATAAAATGTTTGAGGAATGGAATTTTCCTCATTGTATTGGGGCACTTGATGGAAAACACGTGATGAGTGAATGTCCTTCTAATGGAGGATCTCAATACTTCAACTACAAAGGATATCACAGTATCGTTCTATTGGCAATGTGTGATACAGTTACTGCTTTATAATGGTTGATGTAGGCAGCTATGGTAAAGACAATGATGCTAGTATCTTCAATGAATCTGACAATGGAAAAGGCCTTGCTAATGGCTTTTTCTGACATTCCTGATCCCAAGGAAGTTGATAGCCACATGTTACCTTATGTTATAGTGGGCGATGACATATTTGGTCTTAAACCCTACCTAATGAAACCATACCCTGGACGAGGACTTACAGAATCACACCAAGTGTTCAACTATCGGTTGAGTAGATGTAGAAGAATCATTGAAAATACATTTGGTATATACGCTGTCAGATGGAGAATTTTTCTTAGGCCTATTAAAGCACAACCAGTGCATGTGGACCTTATCATCAAGGCATGCTTATGTCTACATAATTATCTAATGTTGACTGACAATGCCAGTATTATGCTCCACAAGGTTTTGTTGATTCCAAGGACAACACTGGAGCAGTTATTGAAGGTGACTGGAGAGCAGAAGCCACTGAGCTGGGAGGAGGGATCTGTCCCATTCAGGTTAGAATCAACAGGTACAGTGGGGATGCTAATGAGGCCAGAGAGAAGTTTAAAAGCTATTTTAACAGCAAGGAAGGTTCTGTACCTTGGCAATTGGCACATGTGCGAAACTGTGGAAACAGTTACACAGAAGCTCTTTATCAGAGTAAAATTAACCATTAAACTTCTGAGGAGTAAGTACTACTGCATGAAGATACTCTGGCAAAATTTGCAAAAATGGCAATCAAACAAAATGAAACACAATCAGCTCGAACACAAAGATATTTTACTTTATTGACATGAATACTACAAAACTAAGCATGTTTTAAACAAGAACCAGCGTTTAAAAAACCAAAAAGTGATGCGTATGCAATGGAAAAGGCTGTTTCAAACCAATTTCAATCATTATAAATTTTGTAATTTCGTCTACTAGCTTCTTTGTAAACAAACATTTTTATTGATATTCAAACTTAACATTAAACCAAACGAAATCAAATCTGTGGTTCCGGTCACCCAACCAATCCAAGCTTTTTTGCACCAAATAACCGACCCTGTAACATGTTAATTGCCGCTTTGGCCATATATCTATATATATATTTTTTTTTTTTTT
>JAOBBB020341234.1:0-10373 GCA_025331005.2 Zoanthus gigantus | reverse complement strand
TTAACCTATGGTTTTGGTTCC
Organism: Zoanthus gigantus; assembly: GCA_025331005.2. Taxonomy (NCBI): domain Eukaryota; kingdom Metazoa; phylum Cnidaria; class Anthozoa; order Zoantharia; family Zoanthidae; genus Zoanthus; species Zoanthus gigantus. Next base: position 10,352 of record JAOBBB020341234.1, on the reverse strand, counting down.
TACTATACATCAGGGTCCAGTTGTTCAATAGCCGATTAGCGCTAACTCAGGGTTAAATGTTTAACCTATGGTTTTGGTTCCTACTATACATCAGGGTCCAGTTGTTCAATAGCCGATTAGCGCTAACTCAGGGTTAACTTTTTAACCCATGGTTTTGTTTCCTACTATACATCAGGGCCCAGTAGAATCGCAGCCGGGTAACCTCTACCAGCTGATGACAGTTGTGCATGTTGGCCGTTGGCTCGCAAGGAGCTCATCCGCCCTTTGACAGGTTTTGTGGTTTTTTGCCACAACCCACAAGCAATTAAAATAACTCTTGTGGAATTTGAGCATGTTTGATAATTACTACGTGCTAGCGAGACCTTGCCGAAGTAGCTAGCCCGTCTGGGATATTACTAAATGCAAATTGTTAACTAAATTGTGGCTAGCTCAAATGTTTTGCTAATAGGTCAGTTTACTCTGACCACGGCTGCACACACAGTATTAGTTATGGCATATTTATGATAATTTATGTTTCCAAGGAAGACATGGTGTCAATTTAACATTGTCTATGGTGCTGCAAGTTGGAAAAAGCAATTTAGCACTTGCAGACAAATTTCGTCGCACATGAAAGTCGAGTTAACAAAATAACAGAATAGCTCTATTTCGAAATAACTTTTAAAAATGTAGCAGAACTATCCAGGGTTCTCATTAGGAATTCAAGTAAGCGGATGTTTGGTGTCTAGTAAGCGGCTACATTCTGGGGCACATAATCAGTCTTTATATTGGTATGTAAAAATGAGCTCAAAGTCTGAGTAAACTAAATAACTTTTTTCCTGCCTTTTTTTAAATGGCATGGTTATTTGAGTAATGTGTATTTGAAAAAAAAAACACTTAGAAAGATAGATTTAAACGAAATTATCTTTCAGTTTTAAAACAGCGCAATGCTCAGATCTCAAAAACAAAATTCTATAAGCACTTTAATGGATTCTTTGGTTTTTGAACCGAATAAAAAACTCAATGTGCATAGGTCATCGCAACGTGACAAAGATTAACTTTTGTGTGTTTTTGCAGTGCTTTGTATCTGAATGAAAACTTGATGCAATAAAATCGAGATTTCCTTATATTAGTTTGTCTTCTTGACTGCTACAGCACTTGTCTGAATTCTTTGGCTTCCGAGAGAAAGTTTCGAAACAAACTATTTCTTTTTCTCTGTTTGATAGAGAAGTAGTTATGTAGCGATTGCTTTTTTCCTATGTGACCTTTCATCTTCGAAAACATCGAAAACATTTCAGGAAATACCTTTGAAAATCTTTAAAGCTAGCTGGTACGTGTAATACACGTCACGTACTCTTACAGAAGTTATCTGTCAATGCCACACATAATTTCTGTATTTTGATACGGTAAGGTTTTATTATCTTTTTGCAAAAATTTACAGAAGAACAAAGACAAAATTCCCAAGATACAAGACAATAAACTGTATTTTTTGTCCATGTTCTCAATGTGTAGCATGATTTTTCTTTTTCTGATAAATTTAAATTATCTTCGCCACGCAAGACATACAAGCTTCTAATGACAATCCTGACTAACAGTTTAGTACCTCAAGCAATAACGCTGTATCGTGGATAGTTCGTGCCATTGGTCCAACATGATCGAGAGTAAAGTCGAACGGTAGTATTCCAGTATAGGGAACAAGTCCTTTGGTTGGTTTCAATCCCACAATTCCACACGCGGAGGAAGGTATTCTGATTGATCCCCCCTGATCTCCTCCTAAGGCCATGTCAACGTGACCTCCTGCAACCTGGATAATAATCAATCATCAGCAACAGAAACAACATGTTCTAACCTGATTCTGTTAACCAAGTTTTTAATTTGAAATAAACAGAAAAGGTAATATGAACGGATGGAATGTCGAGCTTACCAATTTTCATTTGAAAACTTAAGAAATCCAAGTTCTAAAAATAAACAAAAATACTACAACCTCAGGCGTCATATAACGTGCTTATCAGTCATCAATTAAATAAAAAGAAAAGTACTTTGTTCATGGAACTTGTCCAATGAAAAACAGTTAACTGCTGACCAGCTAAGTTCAGACCTCATTCGATTTAGCTCAGATGCACTAAATTCTTACTTCAGTTACAGAAACCCTTATCTAAAACGCAAAAGCTAATCATCACCTGCCTTTAAATTCTAAAATGTGGCGATTATAAGTTTTTGAGTGCTGAAATCTAATCAAAGTTAGGACAAATGCTAAAATAACAACGATTCTTTTTATTATAAAAGTGTGAAAAAAATGTTTGTTTGACCAAATAATACAAAAACTGTTAGTATAATCCGGAAAGAATGTTAACCAAGCGACTGCTTTCTTCGTCTAGCGATTCTGGACCCTATAGTAGTAGTAATCGACTTACTTTACAATAAAAAGATGGTGAAACATTTGTATTAAATTAAGTCAATAAAACTTACAAGGCATTAGCCTAAGAGAAAAGTACAAGATAAAAACGCAAAAGAAAAGAAAGATAAAAATGTGAAGATCAAATGTGAAATAAAACTCTCGTTAAATCTCAATGGCATTAAGACACAGTGTCTTATAACTCGGCCTTTGAAAATTTTCTTTTGTTGTCTTGCAAGGTAAGATGAACAATTTGAGTTGTACTAACTGTAGCAGCAATGGAATTTTTTAAAACTAGGTTAGTTTTTATTTATCTTTTTATCCATCCATCCACCCGGCATCCTTCTATCAATCCGGATTTCATCCAGCATCCAGCCATCAAACGGGATTCCATCTGGCATCCACCCATCAATCCATGCGTCATCCATACATCAATCTGAATTCAATCTGGCATCCGTACATCCAGCATCCATCCAGTTAAGACCTTAGTCTGACCTACCTTTAAATATGGAAGTGCCACATCTCTGATACGAGAAGGGCATTCAAAATCTTGAGAGAGTCCAGAGAAATGCAGCGCTATTGTGTACCAGTAACTACAACCTATATGCAAGTGTGACAGAAACGCCGCAAGAACTTAACTGGAAAACCCTTGCCACTACAAGAAAAACCGCTAGACTATTTTTTATGTATAAACTCTCCCAAAGCCTGACGGATTTTTCAGTAGAAGCCCATCTAATCCCAAATAATGAAAGAATAACCCGTGGGAGCGATGATCTTAAATTTGTGGTTCCTAAGGCAAAGAAAGATGTCTTTAAGTTTTCCTTCTTCCAGCGGATATTGTGAATGCAACGCCTAGTTCTAAATCTAGGCAAGTTTTTCATCTTTGTTTTTGATATTCCATTGCATTAGTTTTATTCTGATTTTAAAAGACTTTTAATTTTTTGTATTTGGTGTGATATATCACATTGATAACTTGATTACCAACTTGATAAAATGTAGATGCTGATGCAGATGTCCTTCGGCGATGGAGAAACGATGACAGGTGTAGACCTGACCAGTTATAACAGTCACAACTCTGCACAAAGGCAGTTTGAATCTTATACTGGTCAGTGACTGGTTTCGGCGAAGATTCTAGATGCTACCTTGGAAAATAGCATGTTATTTTATGAAGCTCTTCGAAATGTCATAGCTTCCATCCCAAAGGATGATAAGTCACTCTTAAAAGGCCCACTAGGTATAGCTTAACGCCGGCATAAACATTTTTCAAATCTTTTTTTAACCCATGGGTCAATTTTGAAATTATCGACAGTTTAGCCAACTATGGAAATAACCCCAAATATTGACGTCGCTCGCTTAGCACTTATGCAGATAAACTCAGCATCTGTATTAGATGGCATACCTGTGGAACTCCTACAACACGGAGGTGAAAACATACTGTCTGCTATTCACAACATGATCACTCTCTCTTGGGAGGGAACTCCAATACCGCAAGTTTTATGGCATCTTAATGTCAATTTTCAAAGGCAAAGGATCCAAATTTGATTGTGATCATTATCGCGGTATCATCTTTAACACCTGCTTTGTAAATAAAAAGATTCTAAAACAATGGAAAGAATCTGTGTCGACACTATTTCTAAAGCGTGACAAGAACAACAAACCCAAAGTTTCAACAAATATTCTTTTCAACAAAGAATTGGCGAGAGACAAGTCTATCCGTTACGTTGTACAAACTGTACATGATGTTGATTAAGAAGAGATTACTGCCACGGATGTTCGAAACAGAAAAAGATTATCGCGAAAGAGACTGCAACAACATGTATTCTATTTTAAGGCGGCAATTGAAGACTTCAAACACGAATCAGGGAAACTTCACGTGATATTTTTGACACTGCTGATGTATCTGGCAGCCTGGAACATAAAATAATGCTGCGAGAGACGAAACATGTTAGGTATTCCCCAACATTACACTGAGATTAATAAAGTCCTCGCTTATAACGGGTCCACATTTAAAGTGCGTACATCCGCTGGAGAAACGAAGCCGATCAACAGAGAAGGTGGAATTATTCAAGGATGCTCGAATTCAATTTATAGGTTTCTTATTGGAATCGCTAAATTGATTAGGTGGCTAAATGACCCAAATCAAACCCTCAATAGGCCTGCAGCGGTTCAAGGGTATGTGGATGATGTAGGAGCTATTGCAACAAAACATCCTAGAAGCTCAACAAGTTGTTCAAAGAACCGAGCACTTCACAAATTATAGAAAAATAGAAGTCAAGGCACAGAAATGTGCACTTGTATATACGACGCTTCGGAAACGATTAGTAAAAAAAGAAAACAGGTGGAAAGGCAGACCTAGAAATCAACGGCGAAGTGATCAAGCAGTTTCTAATGGAAAAGAATACCAGTACTAAGGACATTTCATAAATTTGAACGGTGCATGGGAAAAAGAAATACACCTGTTCGATGAAAATTTTATTTATCCAATCAACGCAAAGATGAAAGCCATCAATATTATGATCTGCTCAGTATTAGAGCCCAGGATTTGCAACATCTGCTTAATATTATAGTAGCTCAAGTATTATGAAGACTTAATTGTTAACCGTGAGCAGAATAGCTCGGAATGAACACAAATGCAAACCTGAAATTCATGTTTGTAGATAGAACCAAAGGTGAGTTAGGATTAAGGAGAACGATAAACATGTACGTTGCAAGAAAGATCTCATTCATAGCTGAAAATGTTAAACAGCGACAATAACCAGGTTCGTTTCATCGCAAGAGAATCTCTCCAACTTCACATGAATTAACGCAAGGTGCATCTTGCCAAATCTGGCAACCCGACCTTTGACGGGTACCAAGTAAACGAGGTGGGAGTTATTAAAAAGAATTCCAAGTAATGCCTAAGGAAATCGCAATGTGTAGAATCAAACGAGAAGGAATTCAGTTTTTCAAAACCGACGATGAGTTCATGACCATCCTACCCAACACAACTCAACCGCTGCAAAACTCTAATTACTATAAGTCTATATAAAGACATCTAGATCAGAAGAAATTAAATGAATGGATGGAACTTGAGTTCCAAGAACCTATAATCAAATAAGAAGCGTTCGACATGCAGTGTTCCCAAGAAATGTACAAAAAGAATTCACTAGCAGACAAACTTGTGAAATTTGTAACGAAAGCTCGTATTCAGATTGCAGAAACAAGCACTTCTCTTCACTTGTGTTATCCAAATTCTTACCAATAGAGGTGTTCAAGATACAACAACCCAAGCAAAACAATAGCACACGTATTGACTGGATGAATGATGTTTAAGATGTTAAGAACTTTTATGTCGCGCGACACAACAGACTTGTCAAACTGATTGGAGAACAGATTGCAGTTGAAAAACTTGACTTTGAAATTCATTTGACAAAACGGTTAAACCGGAAATGCTTGTGAATGAAAGTGAACTTCCGTTTTTTCATTTCAAAGGACCAAAAACTGAAGGCCCGATCTATTGCTAGTAAATGCTTGTAAATTTCTCAGTTCCTTCTAATCGATTTCTTGACTCGTGTTATCAGCACAAATTCAAAAACTGTAAAGAGCTTTGTAACAAGCGTAATGAATCAGGGTATCATACAAGAACCACTGTCCTTATCAAAGGTTCTCTAGGTTTTGTCTATTACAAATTTGTAAATGGACTCAAAGTGACAGGAACTAACAACATCAAAGGCAAAGACAATTGAGAAGTATGTATCGGTTAGTGCTCAAATTGGATTGTATCTTTGTTGGTCTAACAGAATGCGTAAATGAATGCTTCTGCATGTAAATTAATGAGGTTGGTTTGCATGGAATCAATAAATGATTGAATATGTATGTATGTATATATGTATGTATCTGTCTGTCTGTCAACTAGGATAAGTTTTTGTGCCAATTTTAGTGGTGGAAGTATTTATAATGGATTAACATGAAGTTGTATCATATTGGCCTATCATATTCCAAAAACTATAATTTATAGAATGAGAAGACAATAAACTGACTAAATATAGACTATATTTCAGGATATACCTCGCTTTGCCAACCGTTTTGAGGCGAAATAATATGAGAATAATATGTGAGAATCTAGAAGACATTGACAAGAAAAAAATATGTGAACAACAGTTGTCAATAAAAGAAAATGTACACTTTCTAATCTGTACTTACTAAAGCAGCAGAGCCTGAAGATGATCCTGCTGACATTCTGCTTTCATCGTGTGGATTAGACACAGGTCCTGTGGCAGACGTAAAGCTCCCTCCACTAAAACATAGATTTTCACAAACAGCCTTTCCTAAAATATGGCCTCCAGCATCCAATATCCGGGTTACTATGGTTGCGTCAACATCTGGGATATAGCCTTCCAACAAACGCGAACCATTCATCATTGGTACACCAGCAAGGCAGATATTGTCTTTCACGGCAATGGTTTTATTTGCAAGTTTTCCGCTATCCGCTCCCTTAATGTCAGTTCTCCAATACCTGATAAATAATATATTTCAAATGCATAATTTTTAGAATAGATTGGCTAAGATGCTTGCGGGGTAAATTACAAAAAAGGCTATATTATAGGTCCAAATCCAGGCACGGTTTTTAAATGATTTTGTGTTTCTGGTGTAAGCTTTTGTCAGTATAGATCTACTGGCTTTTTCATATCCTCTTGTAATCTGTTTTCGTTCAAGGGTTTGCAACTGTATAGAGAAAGATAGAACAAGAGCACTGACCAAAATGATTATTGAATTCAAATAAGAGACTTCCCTAACTTAACTTATTTGACACACATAATAATTTAACAACATCCAGTCATGTCTCTGTAGGCGGAATCAAGATTTAGGCTGAAAACAGTAGGAGGAACATCAGATGTTCTAGTCTACTGACTAATAGTTTCTAAAATTTTAAGAATTAATAGTTATTTATAGGTCTTAGACTTGTGATTTATTTGGGTCACCCTTATCATAGCTTAGTTATTCTAAAGCCAAGTGCCATTAACCCATGCAGTATTTGAATTTATTATATTTGAATCAGAGAAACGGATTCAGAACAGAATCTGTGGATGATATGTTAATTCTTTTTTCTTTTTTTTTTGAAAATCTGAACAAATATCTATAAGCAATGCAAACCTTAACTTTTGAAGACATTGCACTTTGAATTCTCACTTAAGTAATTAAAAATTGAGGTTCAAACATATAGACAAGCAAATATACAAATACCCACAAAGCCCAATTGATCGTTAAAATGTAACAAGACATGAAAATAAATTAAGGATTCATACGGTATTGCATTGTATTCAATTTAATTGTAAGCATCTACGATAATGTTCAAAATGCAGGTATCACAAAAGTCACAAATTTGAACCCCGTAGTAGAAAGTGCCGATACAGTTATAACCTCACCAGGCATTGTAAGGATTATCCTCTTGCATGGGTCGATAACCCGGTGTTCTGGGGTACTTTACCGGTAGTTTAGGGTCCGGGAGCTCGTACAGCCGTTGGTAGGTGTCCGTAAGAGTCTTCTTTATAATTCCTGTATTGGAAATTGGCACTGGAAATTGGCATTAGAAGCACCTTTTTACGTGGAGTTATTTCATGGAACTTTATTAAATTCTTTGCTACTTTAGAATTTCGTTTTAATTGAATTTTATCTAAAGCTTAAGTTCAAACTGATTAATACTGTCGAAACTAATATTTTCATCAAGTAATCGAATTACAAAAGAATACTAAAATCATGTTGACATAGAACTGAGTAAAAATTACATACAACCAAAGTGAAACCTAGGCCAAACCTTCAAATGCAACCAATTCATCATGGTTCATGCTAAAGCCAATATCACCAGCAATATTTTCCAGATGTTCAACGGTGGGCGGACGAACTGCTGGTTCTGAGTAGATTTTTCCTGCCAATCAACAGTCAAACACTTTAAAAGTTTATAGGGGTAAAGCGCGCTACCAACTTTGCCATAGTGCCCAATATAGTGGCTTCAAGTTAGCTACTAGCACGTTTGTGCTACCTACATCCCACAAGCATTGCGCTTTTACCGTTACCTATGTTCGTTTTGGGAACCTTAGCTTGTTTGCAAGCTATGCCATACCTATAAGGCCTAGAAATCTCAAAACAGCTGTTTATAAAATCTACCGAAGGCAACTAGCCCGCTCAGGGGTAAGCTTTGGCGTTCTACTTTACCAAAACAGCTGTCCATAGCTGCTACCAATCAAGCTCATGATTTTTTATGGTAGTTTATAGGGGTAAAGCCCGCTACCAACGTGGCTATAGTTCCCAATGTGGGGATAAAACGCCGCTGACTAAAAACGTCACCTTGTTAACCCTTTGTTGACGGCCACGGCAGTATTAATTTTCACGTATTTTAGGGATAAAAGAGCAAATGGATTTTTTCAAACACAGCAAATTTTTAAACGAGATACTGCTGTTTTATTTCACCCGGGGCTCAAGCTTTTGCATTACGTCACCAAATTTGAATATAATTTCTTCAACAAGCTGTCACGAAAGCTAGAGTTCGGTAAGTATTATGTTTATAAGTGTTTTTTTCGAGCCATTTTCAACTGCAGAAGCCCCCAGGCTGGCATCATAAAGCTTGAATGGTGGGTCGGGGCAATCTTCTGAAAGAACTCAGTAGAGAGAGGTGAATTCATGCTGACTATACCACTGAATAATCATGTAGCAAAAAATGGCGGGACAATAAGGAAATTATTTCTCTACTGTTCTGTGGATGGAATTCACGCACCTACTGAGGCATTTTAGTCGAGTTTTGACTTCTAAATAATTTTGCGAGCACAGAAATTTGTCAGTAGGTGTGGGTGGCTCGACACTATGGTCAGAACTCCATGCTGCCGAAATGGTTTAATTACCCAGAATTCCTATCGGGCCCAAACAAGGCAATTACTGATGCACGAAGCTTGTTTCATTTAAATGGTTGGAGCTCGACCAACTGCATGCAGGCAACAGAAGGTTCAACACAAACTATTTGCATTAAACATTATTGTGCATGATTGTAGACTTTATTTATGCAAAAAACGAAAACAAAATAGCTTGTTTTTGCCTATTTTCCTGGACGTTGAGAACAGGCATTTCTAGTTTTGCAACATAAAACATTATAAAATTTCTTCTAAATCGGGTTTTCTTGTCGCTGTATGGGATGTAGAAATTTCAGGTAATTATCAATGGTGACAATCATTACACTTTGAAATCCTGCCTCTTGATTTGAGATCGTGGCATGATTGGAAAGTTTTCGTTCGTATTCGAACGATTTTTACATCTAGTTAAAAGTTTCTTTTAACTAAGTTATAAAATCTTTAAAAATCCCTTTAGTTCGATATTGTTATCCAATTCTTATTTCGTTAAGTTTTCATAAGCATTTTTCCGTTTCCCGAAAAAATAAATGAAAATTGCTGTCAGGTCAGGGTCACTTGATCAGCGAACGAGAATTAATGTTCAAATTTTTAAGTAAACCCGCATTGTGCACTTAATATTCCAATTAGAGATCTATTTTTTAGCTTAAATAAATATATATTATTTGCCGGTCGGGAGGTTCGTACTGAGAAAGACTGAGGCCGTGGTCCTTACACTTACCGAGGGCACAATTTTTCTCAATACGGACCTCCCGGCCTGCAAATAACATTTTAATTTTTTTTATTTTTACTGAAACTTTTGTCGGCTTTGCTTGTCACGAATTCGCTATTGTCTGCTGGCGGGCAAGATGGTAAAATTCCCCCCGCTCACAAACCAATCAGATTACAGGATTCTTTTTATCTATAATATTTATATTATATACTAAAAGTTTTGCTTGAAATCTATTCTTACGAACATCAAAAGGGATTTTAAGCAAACCTTTGAAATTAAGAGTTCACAGATTTACAAAACTCTTTACTCGTTTATAAGTGTACCGGCGCTTATTTGAATATACACATCTTGAACTAGAAAATTAAACACTGCAATAAATTTTCAGTGTTAACGT
>JAOBBB020341149.1:0-10374 GCA_025331005.2 Zoanthus gigantus | reverse complement strand
AAAATGATTTTATCTTTATTTAGAAACCATTTTATCAGGCTTAAACTATTTTTAACTTGAATAAGTTTGCTTTTTTACTTAATCTCTCGCATATTCTATGTACCGAAACAAACAAAATGTGACATTTGCTAATTTGCATCTTAAAGGCTAGCCACAGAACTCAAACCTTCCCAAACGCATAGCATCTCTACAATTTATCTTAAAAATCTGAAATTTTGTCCGTTTGTCTTTCTTATCATGATCTTTCAGACAACAAAAAACTGTTTTCGCTTCATAAGCACTTTAAAAGGTTATCACTGAATTAAAAATATTTCTTCGGGCTAATATAAGTTTAGTTGCAAAAAGAATTACAAGAAGTTGTTGAATTAATTGATATTTCGAACGGAATCCACCATCCATCATCAGGTTTGTTACTCAATGAAGTTAACGCAAATTTACATGTTATTACTGAACAAATTCACGGGGGAAAAGTCTAAAAATATAACTTCAACAAAGCCGGTTAACCTGTTTTAGAACCTGAACGAGTTGGAGTAACATGTAGTTGGTGCAAATCAAGGTTGAAATTTTTAATTTTCCTTTTTTTTTTACCTAAAAGTATCATCTTTCCCAATCTTGAGTTGTCACATGTAGCGTACGTATAGCATTTTTGATGACTTTAAAAATGTAAGGGTTTGACACATTGATCAGTAGTAATTTGTCAAAGCAGCCAAAAGCTTGAATCGTCAGCTCCTCAAACTATTTACAGTGGTTATCATACAATTTCGATAGTGATGGTAAAAACAAGTGGAGGTGAACTCAAGTAAAGTTAGCACAAACGTGCTAGAAACTAACTTGATCAATCATAATTCGATTCGTCCTACGTGCGCATCAAAGTCGATGTTAACATCAGGTATGCAGTTATCAAGCAGTATTTTCGAAGAAGAATTTATAAAACATATTAAAACTTCAGTTGTGTATTAAAATTTACGCAGTTTGTGTTTTTTTCTGATAGCAAATATAGCTGCTTCAACACAAAATAAGTTCTCTACAACAGAAACTTCCATTTTAACAACTTCATTTGCTGGAATTATTCTAAGGAATTTATCCTGTTCAATGCGCAAATGCAGAACAAAAACAGAAAAAACTTCATTTGGCCATAATAATTGTAGACTAAGTAAAACTGAAATCACACCTCTTTTGTCGAGGCTTCACTGGACAGTATTTGGAAAAAATACTGAAGGTTTTATGTAACACTTTAAAAATTTAAACCTTTACCTAAGTATTTTAAGTCTTTGTTTTTATTGATGAGAAACATGCCAACACACTTAGCTGCCTTGTCCACAAGAGTCTTGTTAGGATAGATGCTTGTAATGGTTCTTGTGCACTCGTATGCAACAGCTTTGAAGAAAAAAAAAAAGATACCAGTAAGATAATTGGTACAACAACCGATACAAAATGGAATAAAATGGCACAATTTAAGACACTATAAAACGAGTTTTACTGTGCTTTCTAACTGTTTTGTGCTTTGGAGTGTTTAATTTCTAGCTAAACCTCAAACATTCCAAAAGATGCATGTCTTAGATCCATATTAAGTGATTTTGAGATTCCTCGTCGGTGAACTGGGTACCAGTCATGATGTAACGTTAATGGCTTCAGAAGAAAGTAGATGTCTGTAGTTAACGTAACATTTGAACATATTCATTGTTAACCTGAGATATTTAATTAATGAGCAACACGTTGACCGAGTCTGGGGTATATACTTGTAAGTAAAATGAAATCAAAGAGTGCAAAGTAATCGTTTTTTCTTCTTCTGAATTTACGACTTCCAGCTTTCTTCCATATTGACTCATAGTATAATCACTGTTAAATATAGGGAAAATGTCTTACCATAGCCGATGAGAAAATTTATATTAAGTTTGAAGAACGTCTGTCCGACAACATCATACATCTTCTGACTGGTACTACAAACCAATGAAAAACAAAAGTAATAAAGGCACTTAAACAAATACAGCTGTGATTTTATAATTTTTGCATTGCAGCAGTGGCTTTATGTTTTTATTTGAACTTTAAAATTTAAAGTTCTTAAAACAACTTTAACTGAAATTAAAAAAACATTAACTGTAAATTTTGTAGAGGCTTTTTCAATGTTCTTTGGAACTTTACAAAGCTTTAGCATCATGACTAGGTTGTTTAAAGGCGGGTTAAATTTAATCCTGAGTTGTGCAAAAATTATAGCACTAATTGCTTCTCTCAGAAAAAGATTACGGTTCTTGTATTTAAATACTTTTCGGACATTCCTAAGAAAAAAATTGTTAACCCCAAATGCACAGGTCAATTCCGACTCTGAAAGGTTGGCATCTACCCTGGGTTAGCGCTAACCAGATTTTAAACAACTGGGCTTGGAGTGTTCTTGTCCTTAAATGAAGCAAAAACAAGGCGAACGACACGCACCATACATAAAAAGTTGGTCTAAACAATGTGAAAAAGACAGAATCAATAGGGGTTACCTCAATCATCTTCTCAAAGAAAAAAAAAACGTCTGAGTGCCTATAATGGTCAGTTGCTCCAACCAGTGAGCTATAGAAACTCTATAGGACAACAATCATTATAGATTACCTTCAATCAAGCAGATGATGGTATTCATTAAATATCGATCTCGTAAATATTGAAAGCGGAGTGAGCTTTGGTGAAAAGAAGGGTCAAAGAAACGTTCAAATCTCGGACGAGTCGAGGATCAACCTTGGGACCTTATGGTTGGGAGAGAAACAATCTCACCAACTACTGTACGCTATAACCACAACACAACGTAAAGTTTATAGGAACTTACTGCAGATCATCTACTCCTAGCATTCCCATAATCCTTAGTAGTTTGATCTGAATCCAAGGGGCAGGAACTCCGTGATAATCAAAGTCACGTGGCAGCTTTCCTTCAATAATACTTTTCTGTATGTTTACGAATGTGTCGGTCATATCCTTGCAGCTGTTTGGATCTTTCTAAAAACGTTATACCACAATGCATTACACATGAAGTTTCAAACAACATCCTTGAGTTCAACAAACTATAATGGACAACTGCAGTAAATAAATGTATAAATCGGTCATCTTATACTGTATGTAAAATCTTGATGTAAATGGTTTTTGAAGGCAATACTTAATAAACTAAATAAAAACGAACAGCAAAAAGCAAAAAAAAAAAAATACGATGGTGAGCTATGGTGGCAAACTTTCGCATTAAAGAGGGAGCATTTTCAGCTTAAATACTAAGAAAAAATCTACTTTAAGCTGAAGGAGAGTGAGTCTGATACATTTCTTTTTAAAAAAATGTGAAGCTTGAATGGCGAAAAATTTAGAAGAAAAAAAAATTACCATTATAAGGTCATGAAAGATGTTGAGAGATGCCCCAATGACACCATAATCATGGTCACCCACAGCTCTCTTGGCGTAATCTTTTATGTTATCAATGGATGCTGGGTTTTTCTGGAACAGTTTTTGTAGCGCCATGACTGCCTTTTTACGGACAATATCCCTAAGAAAAAAATAAAGAATGGGATACCCACCCCAGCCAAGACACAGAAACCTCTAACATTTTATATTTTCAATGAAACATACAGTAACGAACTATATTGACGTGTATTCACTGAAGTTATAAAAAAATAATAATGACAACACTAAAGTTACTGTGCGACGAAATAACGAATCTCTAATGTTATCATTTCATTTATACCTTTGACCAAATGAGAAACTGCCCTCTGTAAAATGCATATTTTTCCGAGCGTGGACTCAAATGTTTTTGTTGCCATGATTCTGATTGGCTGAAAGATGCCAAAACAACCTTGCTTTGCCAATATGACTGTTTCAAGGATAGCATTCAATGTCAGAGAGCAATGATAGCATGAACTAAAAGTTGTACTGTAACCTAGTATGTAATGAGAATAGAAAACACACTCTGACAACGAGATATTTTACCTAATTTGCACACATAAACTACTTAGATTTCAATCAATTCTGCAAAGTATCTTTCAATGTATCATCCAAACAATGATAGCTCTACTTTATAATGTTGTTGTTATTGAACACCTAGAAACACTAGATTTGATTCTTGGCATTAATTACCTTTTCAAAACTTGACAGGTCTCTAGTGGCATACATTTTAAATTTAAATGCATGTATACAGTAGTATCCGAAAGAAACTTAAGTCTTAACATCATCCCTTAGGCCTTGGGTCTGACCCGTATCCTGTGATCCAAATATTTATCCCTGGGGTTTTGTCCAATGAGATGTTCCTTAGTTTATTAATAGCTAAGGAAGGTATAACTATCCACGAAAAGCAATATTAAATGATTCTAAAAACGTCAACAATTAGAGAGACCAATGCAGATTTCAAAAACCATGTTAGCTAGGTATCTCATAGCAACCATGACATAATACATGATTGAAGAATTCAATACAAAAACAATAGCTGCAGTGAAATACCTTAGGCATGGAAATGAAACTCACCTTTTATGGCGCAGATGAGCAAGAACAAGGGGTAGCAGTGCTGGTATTATTTCTTCACTGATGACTTTACACACCACAGTCAAAGCACAGCAAATATCGATGACATTTGAGCTCTGTAGGTCCTGAACAACAGAATAAAAAGTTAGAGATTAAAAAAAAGATTCACATATACTGTACCGTTCTTAATCTGTTACTGAAATTATCACTCGATGTTGTAACTAGTAAGTTCTTTTAAAATTGGAGGCAATATCTTCTTATGGGTTGTACTGAGTGGAAAGTGTGACATCACAAAAATTAAAATTTATGAACTTATGGGATTTGTTGAGATCACCTGAGCTATCAAGACTAAAAATGTATCCTTGCTAAAAATCCGCATGTTGACCGAGTGCAAATTGTCGACAAGATATTACCACAGTTGTGCTCGACTAATTACTCAATACATATCCCAAAGCCAAACCAATTTTTAGAAAAAGGATTTGTAGGGGGTTATAAGAGCATAACCATGGTAATATGCTAAATTTTAGCAGGGAGACATTTTTCATCAAGATTGTTATTTCTGAACATTAAAACAAATTTAGTGATTTTACAAATCAAATTTTTGTGACATCATCACTTTGGTATTCTATTGACTGACTATTTCACATTCAATGGTATCAGTTATCCTTTTTATTTCTCGGTCTATAATACAATATATGGCCTTTTTCATCTTAATGTCAATTTGATTTGTTTCTCATAAATCATACATGGTCTAAACAGTAAAGATTTTCTGTTTTTTTAGACTTGGGATTTTAATTACCTAGTGTTAAACAGGTTTCTTCAAGATTGTTTTGTATAGTTTCAGAATAAAGGCTATGAGCTCACTTTGGGACATCTTCTTGACTTCATTTTCATGCAGTCATAAAAAATGGGTAGATTCGGGTACACAAGTTTTCAAAACACTATTTAATAAGTAACGATTTAACATTAGAATTACAAATTCTTTACAATGGCATGTGTTTCTGGACAGTAATATAAAACGCTATGACAAAGGAGAACACGAGAAAAGTGTAGTGAGAGAAAACAAGGCAAAGTCGAGTTAACTCACTCATATTCTTCGTCTCCTTGTGAAGTGAATTTCTAAATTCCAATTCATTCTGACTATATGTAGGTTACTACATACGATAATAATTATTCGT
Source organism: Zoanthus gigantus (assembly GCA_025331005.2). Classification (NCBI taxonomy): domain Eukaryota; kingdom Metazoa; phylum Cnidaria; class Anthozoa; order Zoantharia; family Zoanthidae; genus Zoanthus; species Zoanthus gigantus. Next base: position 4,723 of record JAOBBB020341149.1, on the reverse strand, counting down.
ATGTTGCTACCACATGATGACAAAGCACAGCTGTGAACATTGGTCTTAACTCATTTTATTAAAAAGTCCCAGTCCTACAGTATGATATCATCACTGACCTTTACAATTTCAAGAATCTCACAAACTGTAGCTACGTAACTCTGCCTAATATGGATTTTCATCTATTTTCTCCCAGCTAATAGTCAATATTTGTAGTTTTGCCATCTCAAAACTGCAAATTTTTTTAGTTTATAACACCAGAAGCCCTGTTAAGTGTGAAAAGCCCTTCCCCCTATACTCACTCTCTGCAGTGTGTTCACCAGCAGAACAATCAAAGGATGGTTTTCATGAAGAAACAGGCACAAAGCAAGATAGCCTGGACACAAAACAGAAATAATAATTATAATTATAGTACAGTCATTTAACTTCCTTGCCAAAATGAATGGTACAAAAACAGCTTTAATTTATAACTGAATATTTTTACTGCATAGAAGAGAACAGGGGAAAAGGAGAATGACCCTGAGAATGGCAGTCCACAGAGAACCGTAGAAGAAATAGCTGATATTTAAAGTGTACTGATATAGTTCAGCCCTTGCTGACAAAAATGGCTGGATGAGGAACGCTTGCTAGCCCCTTCAAAATTTGGGCTTGAAAGATGGAGATGGAAGTAGTTATACAGTATAAGCAATTAGCCTACAATAACTAGGAGATTGTAACAGATGTTGTGCACATGCTTTTTTTTGTAAAGTATCTAAAAACTAAAAGTGTTAAACTACCCATTCAAATGAACACCAATTATTTCATTTTAAAACCTAGTTTCAAATCCTACACAGTTCTAAACAGTACTACTGTAGTACTTCCAGTTTCAATACATCTCTTCTTCACATTACTATCAATGGACCAGCCCCACATACATAAGCCAGTGAATCATGGTCAGCAAAGCTGTTGAAATGTCGAAAGCTGAAAAGAAGAAAGCTCCCATGTCACAGGCCAACCATGCAGCTACAAGCGAAGAGTGAAACAGTGAGAAGAAAGTTGTTATTGAACACCTACTGTTGGAAAAGAACTCTAGTGCTCCTAGGTGTTCCATAACAGCTATCTTCAGTTCTCACTGTTTCACTAGGCAATAGTTACCTTTCAATGGAACTTTTTAAAACTCAACAGATTTCTATTAGAAATAACTGCATACAATTCATAGAGTCTAGGCACTGGATTTGGACATCAAAACAACAGTTTCTACTAAATGTATTTACTAAGGCATATTGTATGGTATAAAGAACAAAGTTAACCCTAATCACAGTTATGCACAACATCTGAGTACTATATTAAGTAAGTACTTGTCAGTAATATTTACAGTAGTATGTAAAATGCTTACCAATCCTTTTGTTCAGCAGATTAGGTTGCTGGGCAAAATTAATGGCATGAATATGACCAAAGAATGCATCATGACCTAGCATCTCACAGTACATCAATCTGACAAGATTCTCCCTCATTTGTTTCTGAAAGACATACAAGTATTTTCTTTAACAGGGAGAAATGGAAAAGCAAGTTCATATATGTGTATAGCACAGTTAAAAGTAGAATTGATCATGAGTCTAGTACCAAAGCAATAAAAGCAAGTTTTGATTAAAACTTAAAATCTCTTTGAAAAACCTTGGCAAAAGTTAAAAACTGATATTAGTGCTATCTAAAGCTGCAGTGAAAATCTGTGGTTACACAAAGAGTGGTAAACAGAGAAAGCAAACATGGTGGTGGTGATGGTGCTCTCTGTCTGCACCTGTTAGAATCTCCTCTAGTCCGATTCTTTGCTTTATTTTTTTCCATTTACAAGCAATGTTAGTACAACTGTTAGTAAATGTATAACTGTAAGACAGTACTGTATATTTTTCAGCTCAAGATGCAGTTTTTACTTTAAGTTTTGACTATACAGTATAATAAGAATTCCATAGAATATGTTGACCATAGGAGGCAGATCAACACATAAGAGACCTAGTGTGCTGTTGTGTGCTCTCTTGTTGTACTTAACTAGTGTATTACAGGGTTCATGTTGATAGATTAAAAAAATCAAGGAGTTTTCAAAGAGTACACAAAGACTTGAAAGTAATTGTCAGCAGTATCATGTTATAAAATGTATTTTCTATGATAACTTTTGGCTTACAAACATCATTTTAATAATTAAAAGAAACTTTCTTTATTGCTATTTTTTTTAAAGGTACAGTACTTACCATTGAGCATTACAAGTAGTATGTTTTTAAGGTATGGCCCCAGATGTTGCAGAATTGAATTGAAATTAAAGGAGTTAACAAGGAGTCTGAGCTAAAGTTTGAGGGCTTATAACTTTCAAGCACCCTTGAAAAAGAGAATTGTATAATTTACTTATAAGGAGTTTTCAAGGAGTTTAAGGAATAGCACAATCCCTGATACCACCTAGCAAATCCATAAATAGATAAAAAATTATTTATTTATGGATATGCTAGGTGTTATCAGGGTTTGTGCAAGTACTCCTTAAACTCCTTGAAAACTCCTTTTTATTTAAATTCATCAAACCACACACTCTGTACATGTACTTTAACTCCTGTCACACATTCCGTCAATGATGTTACAGTACTTAACCAAACTAACTTACAGCTGATATACTGGACTCTTTTAACTTTTCTTTCAATGTAACAAGCTCACGTCGAATTATTCTGTCTTCTTCCTGAAAGTTTTAGGAAAACAAAAAGAGATTGAGAGAGAGTGGAGATTTCTGGAGATGAGTCATAATAAAGCCGTTAACACTGCCACACCAAGTTAGTAGTAAGTTGAACAGCTTGGATATAAATAATTGGCCCTAATGCAATTTAGATCATGTTATTTAAGTCATTATACTTCAGCTTTTTAGAATTTTTGCTTAATTTCATCCATTAATTTTTATATCCATCTGCTTGCATCACAAACTCTTACAGCCCCGGAACTTTTTTAGGGATAAAGTAGAGATTCTTTTTGGGATAAAACCGCTACAAAGTAGGGCATTATAGGCCAAAATTACAACTTGGAAATATACAAAGACATTGATAAATGGGCCCTTTTGGATGACACTGTGGGAAAAATAAATGAAAGCTTACATTTTGTAGAATTACCTAGGTATAAAGATTTGGCCCAAATTGACTGGAGATGGGTGAACAGCATAAATACTGCAAGGTCTCCATGGATCTGAAGCTGAATTCACTCAAATAGTCAGTCACAGGCATGGGGCCAGCAGAGACTGATGGAATCTATGTGTGTAATGGATGTAGTCTATGCGAATCCCAAGCATCTCAGTGTCATTGGGCGACCGCGGACGGATATTAAAAGACAAAAATTATTAGGGATATTTAAGGAAAATAGCCCAAAATGAAAGGAAATTAAATTAGGGGTTTTAAGGGGACTGAAGATAACTTTAGAAAAAATCAGAAGACAGTCCACTGGGTGTTCACTGATTGATCAATGATTACAGGTAAAAATCCTAAAATAGTCAACTATTCTGTCGTTATTAGCGATAGGACATTTACTTCCGACCAGTTATAAAAATTAATAATATACTTACAACACGCGACTTCGATTCTCCAATGCTTTTAACTAACATTTGAAAAGATCGCGATGAGGTGGTACATGGTCCACTATAGCCCGTAATAAAACCAGGTAAGCTTGGTTGATTCTTATTCATTACGAATGCAATTCCCTAGAATAAATTATACAAAAAATACAGTTTCCTTCCGAGTTTCCCCCCAAAAAAAACAACCAAGATGGCAGCAGTCTGCCTTTCTTGGAATACCGCTGGTCATTGAAATTGCTTACTGAAGCTTCAAGATGCAAGTTAAATGAATCCGTGCAATGAATCCTTGTGAAAGTTATACCGCAAATTTAAAGACGTTACTTAAAAAGGTTTGTGCTCCAGTGTAATCACTTACCTAAATTTGATAATGCTTTTGATTCAACTAGATACTACTTTTAAAGTTTTGGGATAATTTTGGTTCTGGGGCGTAGTGTGAAACATTTTCTACCGTTTAACTACTTACCGCGGGACCCTATTTTCGAAGGTTTACGTTTTAATATTTTGTTACAGATATACGAAGCGGATTACCACAAAATCTTGCAATATTTAGCTTCATGTGTTTACGAAATGTTGTAAAACTTTGTAAGCATGCGAAAAGTAATATAAAATAATCTAGCTATAGTAGTAAGTACTGCAGCTAGATATCGCTAAAGACCGGCGCACGCTTGAGGCAAACTTCTGAGCTCTATGCCTCGCGAGGCAGTTTGCTCAACTTGTTCCACAAGTGTGCAACAAAATTTTGGTGAGTATTTTTCCTCGCAAGGTCTTGAGAAAATAACCTGTCCTGGTTGATAATTTTTGCCTTCTCATCGTGTGCGGAAGACTTGAGCATCAGAGCTGAGTCAGATAAGAAATGTAACCAATAAGATCGCTTTTCGTGATTGCGTCATCTTTGTTTGTTTTGACTAAGAAGATTGAAAAAGTATCTCTCGCGGTTCTTCATCTTCAAAGAAGAAGAAGACACATTAAGCCAGGAAGAAAAGAGATCTGGCCGAGAAATTGGATATTTAATTGGATTGCCCGAAATATTCAACTTCTTTCCTAGATCTTTTTTCTTCCTGGCCTATTTTGTCTTTGTTTTCAACGAATAAATAAATAAATACTTTATTTTACGTCAGTTGCGAAGGAAGTGGTTGCCCATTCTTCCTAGCCAGAGGCTAATGTTTAATC
>JAOBBB020341062.1:0-10374 GCA_025331005.2 Zoanthus gigantus | reverse complement strand
AGGGGAGGATTTTAATGTGATACTGAAAAGCCCCTTTAGGGGAGTTATCATTAGATATTATTTATTTATTTATTTATTTGATTTCCCAAACGCATAATGCATGTAAATGGAGTAAACTAATACAGTTTTAGTTTTGAGTGAAATCGTTCTCAACATCTTTCATTATCTCAGCATCACTAAGAATATCAATAGCAGTGAAGGCCATCGCTTTTGCAGCTAACAGAGTCCTCTCATGTGCTTCTCTAAATCCTGCAGCCTCTCTGAACCGATGAGTGTGAAGAGCTGCATCGGTACCAATATTAAACATAGGGTGGATGGAGGGTTTGACATGGGACACATTACCCATGTCTGTGGAACCAAAAGGTCTTTTATTGCCATCGTTCTTTATTTTAAACTCAACACCCATTTCTTCTGCATGTTTCTGATAGATTTGTGCCATCGGAGTGTTTGTTTGTAGATTGATGTAGCTCAGGTCTCCCCAACAAATGCCAGCAGTGCAGCCTGGGGCAAAGAGAAATATAAATATTAGCTTCTTAAATTACTAACAGTAATGGTCAAGAAAATTTCAAGTCATGAACGATTTAAATTATGATATATTCTGACCAAAAGCTGTTTGATGAAATTGAACTCCTATTCAACGATTCACTACCATTTACAAATACTGTTGAATATTGTTAAATTCTCCCAACTTGAGCCTATACTTTTCATTGAACAAGTTTGAAAGAATTTTATACTTTTAATCTTTAGCAGTTTACTTTGCTTGATCAATTCTTATTTTCTCATTACCAAATGTCTTATTTTGCATGTGCTATGTAAGGAGAAATTGGGTGTTGATAACTGACTGGGACTGAATGGGTTAATGCTTTTCATCTGTAAGCTGAAAACAGGGTTGCCACTATTTCTGAATGCGAAATTCAAGGACTTTTCTCCCGAACATTTTATGCAAATCCAAGACCTTCTCTATCAAAAACTTAATTTCTCTTTTTTTAAAAATATCAATTCCACAAAACACATACACGCTTTTTTTAATAAGAACTAGTAAATTTTGCCGATGCTCATTGTTCTTAATTTTTTGGCTGCTTCAGCCTCAATTTGCTCATAATTTGTTCTTATTTCAGTGAGCGCTTTCAAATAATGAGAAATTAAAACAAAAAGACAAGGCATTGAAAACCTATGCTGCATGCAAAATATCGTCTGTAAACGTGTATTATTTGGGACAATTATTGATATAATAATAAATGGGAAGCGGTGCTTCTGTGTTTTTACTGCGCACATTGCGAACAAAATTACAAGATTCAGTAAAATTTCAACTAGAAACACTTTCAGCCTCAGCTTGAGCTTGTTCTTAAGTTGTTCTTAAGTTTCGGCCAATCTGAGCCTCATTGTTCTTATAAAGTTATTCTTATAACAAAAGCGTGTATATTAACGAAGTTAGTTATTCGGCTTTATTGAATCGGCTGAATTCTGACAATGAAAACAATCAACGATTGAACGCTTTTGGAGATAAATCATGCCACGAGAAGTCGCAGTTTATGTTTAACAGCACTGTCATATCAGAAGTATTTCAACAAACAGCTTGTTTTTATAATTTTTGGAAACAAAGAAAGAAAGTTTTTGCCCATTCTAAGATTTTCAAGGACCACGACCCAAATTCAAGAACTTTCCAGGATTTTCAACCACCGTGGCAACCCTGATGAGAACTGTATGAATCTGAACTTTGACTTTGTTTACCTGTTGCCTGTGCTGCAGCATCAAAGCAGGCATGAATTTTGTTTGTCAGTGTATCCAGATCACCTTTAGTTGGAGCTCGAACATAAAATTGCAGCTGCGCCCTTTCAGGAATAATGTTTGGCTTAACACCAGCCTCTGTAAAAATACCATGAACCCGCCATGTCGGCTTCATTTGTTGCCGCAGCATACTAACATTGTTGTATGCCGAAACTGCTGCATCCAGAGCATTGATACCTTCCCATGGGAATGCCGCAGCATGAGCTGATTGGCCAGTGTACGTGACTGTGACAAGATTACGTGCCAGTGCCATTGGAAAAGCATCATCAAATGGTGCTGGATGAGCCATCATACAAAAATCAAGTTCATCAAAACAACCACTGTTAATCATTTTGACTTTTCCTCCACCGCCCTCTTCGGCTGGGGTTCCAAGGAGAACAACTTGACCAAGATTTTCATTTGAAGCATTAAGGGCAGCTTTAATGCCTAATAATAAACACGAACAAACTGGTAGCATATTTGGCTTGCTTTTTTGTTTGATGGGTTACTATTAACACTGATTTTTTTAGGGAGAAGGGCACTTCTGGTTAGGTCTGCAGAGAGTACATATGTTAATTTAACACTTACCCCTCCCACCTAGATCAACAGCAATACCTTTTTTAAAAAGCAGCATTTGAAGAAGTGCATCAATGAGTACATAAAATATGTGATCGATTTAAACAACTCTAAGTTGAAATCTTTATTCATCACTTTTTCATTTCCCCAGTAACTACATACTGTACACTTCAGTTCCTGTATGTCATAGCTGCATTTTTATAAAATTCATTATTTGCAATTGTTTAGGAATCATTTCTTGAACGGAAATGTGAGATAGTGTTGATGAGCTGTTGTAAACTTGGGGACTTTTGGAGAATGGTTTTAACAACAATTATAAGTCGTGAAATTGAAACACCAGCAAAAAGGCGATATAATAGCAGCAAGATACTTCACCCTGGTTGTGCAGAAAAAAGAACAATTACACTGTAATAAACTATATGAGCCTGCATGCATTAGATGTGCGGTTTTCTCAATACTTGTAATTGAACTGCAATGTTGTGTATGTGCACTGTATTATCTGTTTGAGTTCTTGACATACATGTTTTGGTGACGAGGATAAAGCTATGGCAAAACTGTAAGTACCAAAATTCTGTTTGCCATTCATGTAACAAGAAGGGTAACATTGGCCCGCATAAACCAATCAAACAAATCAGAGCAGAAGAAACTCTCCACGACAAGCATGAAGCAGTAATTCAACCTGACTCATTCACCATCTCGCTATACAAGGTGAATAAACATAGTATTAAAGTAAATATTGAATGGTGAACATTAGCTTATTCAAGGAGCTCGACACAGGAGCTGGCATCTCTCATATTTTTAAAAAATGCTATTTTTTTTTCAACAATATTCTAGTTATGTCCGTTCAGATATATCTGAGGAGACATAACACAAGCATTAAAAGCACGATGCCCTTAAAACCATGTTTGACCAGGTTGCATACATACACAACTGAATCAACAAAGGTCCTGGGGCAGATAACAATTGGTGTCTAATACTGTAATCAGCATGCCAATCTCCCTTTAGTCGTGGTGGGAGGGAATGGCCCATCTCTGTTGGGTAGGGACTGGCTCACTGCTATCAAACTAGACTGGAGAAATATTTTCAACCTCACGAAATTATTTGAACTCTCATTTGACACACAAATTAAGCTTCAAGAAGTTATTGATGACCGAGCTGATGAGATCTTCAAGCCCAGCTAAGGTACCATCAAGGGCGCCAAAGCAAAGCTGGAGCTAAAGAAGGGTGCCACTCCTAAATTTTGTAAGGCCCACTCAGTTCCCTATTCCCTGCTTGACGCAGTTGAGGAAGAGTATGATCGCCATAAATGGAAGGGCATAGTGGAGAAGGGGGAGTTCAGTGACTGGGCAACATCAATGGTTAATATACAAAAAACTGACCACTCCTTTCGCTCATGTGGTGACTCCGCTATCACTGTAAACCCCAGCTTCATGTCCCCCACAACCCAATTCCACTGCTTGAAAAAGTCTTTCACAAATTAAGTGGTGGAAAACTACTTTCCAAGTTAGATTTAAAGAATGCTTAAAAGCAGCTCTTAATCAATGACAAAAGCCTCCCTTATGTAACCATCAACACTCATTGGGGCATGTATCGCTGTAAAAGACTCCCCTTTAGGATCGCAACTTCTCCTACCATATTCCAGAAAATCATAGATACAGTATGATGATCCAAGGTCTTGTCAATGTTGCTGCTCTACAGGATGATATTTTAATGACAGGGTCAAATGATACAGAAGACTTGAAGAATATTGAGAGATTACTCCAACATTCCAAGGATTACAGATTCAGACTGCTGTCTACTTGAGTCCATTATATTAGCAGAGGTAATATCGCCCACATCCGAAAAAGTGGAGGCACTTAAACAAGCTTTTAGACTTGAGAATATAATTCAATTAAGCGCATTCCTGGGTATAGTTAATTATCATGGCAAATGAATATAAAACCGGAGCAACATGGTACATTCCTTGAACAAACTCTTGCAGAAGAGAAATACATTCATATGGTCTAAAGAATGTGAAGAAGTATTTCAGCACATAAAGAACTTCTTAATGTCTCATATGGTATTAGTTCACTACAACCCTGAGTTGCCCCTTATTTTAGAATGCGATGCCAATCCATAAGGTATGTACAGAAGCTGTCATCTCTCATCGATAAAATGATGGCACTGAGAAACCTATAACAAAAGCTTCAAGGTCCCTCAGTCAGGCTGTGCACAACTTTTGTAAGATTAAAAAGTGCTTGCTATAGTCTTCGGTGTCACCAAGTTTTATATGTATTTGTATGGCCACTCTATGTACTAATCATAAACCTCTTAAGATATTTGCTCCAGATGCAGAAACCCCAGTCCTGGCAGCTGTATGATTCCAACATTTATCCCAGTAGCTGTCTTCATATTAGTACAACATACTGCATTGGTCTTCTAGTGACATCGCTATTGAGATGACCTCTCTAGACTCCCTTTGAGCTACCAACAGGATGCCAGTATTGAAGAAAGCACATACTCCATAGTAGGACAGCAGCTGTACAAACATCTAGTGTCTGCACAATGCATTGCAACCGAGTTAGCTCATAGCCAAACACTTGCCATATTCTTTCAGCATACTCAGGATGATTGGACCATTACATCATGTGAAAACCCAGAGCTGAGGCCTTACTTCAACCGCAGGCACGAACTATTTACAGAAAAAGCATGCCTAAATGAAGGGGCTCCGCATGACTTTATCTTCCAACCTCAGATGTCTCAAGTTCTGGAAGATTTGCACAGTGCACACCCAGGAGTGTCCCAAATGAAAAGCGTTGCCTGCAGCCATTTTTGGTAGCCAAAGTGAGATGATTCTATTGCAGCCTTAGCAAGCGCATACCCAGATTACTGTTAAGTCAAAAACAATCTACCCAAGTCACCACTCTACCCCTGGACCTGGCTGGCCAACCATGGTAACATGTTCACATATGTAGCCTTTGCTTAACCTACAACAATCACCATTATCTAGCCATGGCCGATGCACATTCAAAGTGGCCCAAAGTCATCAGACCATGGCAAGTGAAGTCAACTTCTGTTGATGTCACAGCACATGCCTTACACTCTATCAGTTTTTGCTAGATCTGGCCTACCACTCCAGTCAAAGTAATATAACTTTTCGAAACAGAGTGGTATCCAGGGGCAAGTTGTGGCAGTGCCATAAAGATTAGAGGTGGGAGAAGACAGTCTTAAAATAATGGGCAGCTTTTGTTATTTTGGTGTTGTGATTAATAAGTAAGTGTGATTAATATAGTAAGGGATAGGATATCATGTGCCTGGAGAAATGGGAGGGAATTGGTGAGCTTGCTAGTAAATCATAGCATTCAACTAGAGGAAAGAGCGAAGGTTTACTATGCATGTGCGAGGGCTCAATTTCTGTATGCTACTTGGGCACTAATGGAAAGACTGGAAGGACTGCTATCTAGTTGTGATAATAGAATGTTAAAATACATGTCAAGAGTAAGATGGCAGGACAGGATTACCAATAAGGAGGTCAGAAGAAGATGTAGGAAGGAGAGCCTTGAACACAGATTAAGTAGGGATGCCAAAGAAGACCTGGAGTAAGGAAGTGGAAGAAGACACAAGGAAGTTGAACATCACCCAAGATATATCACATAGACATCAGTGGAGACACTTGTTATTAAACCACCATCTTGTGTGTGTACTACTTATCTGAGCTATTGACAGTCACCAACCAGAAGCTATTAACTTTTACCTGTACGCAATGGACTTGCCCAAAACTAACATTTGGTACAAAAAAACTGTTGAGAAAGGAAGATGGTAGCTCCATTGTGCAGGTGATTGCAATTGCACAAATTGCAAAAATGTGAACAAGCATCACTTTGCACCATCAATTGGGCTTAAGACAGCTATTCAGAGTTGGTGACACCATAGGAATGATAATAAAAGCTTAACTTTAATTTGTAGAATTTTCTAGGTATTGCTAATTTGGCCAAATCAACTGTCCAGAGATGTGCAGCATTGCAAGGTCTACATCTGAAGCGAAATCCTTTCAAATTGCTAGGCACAGACATAGCTACAGTGAAGACTGGTGGAATCTAGAGCTAGTGTCTTCAGATGTAAGCTATGCAAATGCCATGCCCCTCATATCATTGGAAAGGTCCAAGAAATACTAGGCCCGGACGCCCAGGAAAAGTTGAAAAATATGCTGGACAAGTGTTTTATTTCCAAAAGAAGCCTGCCGAGCTGTTGCGCAGCAAATACCAGAGTTAAATTTTAAAGAAAATTTCTTGTTGTATAGATAGTGCAACTGACAATTGTTTTTTAGTCGTTCCTCAAAAGGTTGAGGTCGTTATAAAAAAAATGAGTACCGTGTTTAGAAAAACCATTTGAATGTATTAAAATTAATTATTTTTGCTGAAAACAGTTTAGACAGTTCGTCTCCCTTGTAATAGAAAACGAACAAAATCTACAAGCTAAGAACCTGAGTTGTTGCGTTTTCTGACCAACGCGATGAATACAATATTTTAGCTGAGCCACGATGTCAACATTTTGTTGCAAATAAAGACAGTTGCGATGTTGCTGTTACCTACAATCCAATCTTGTATTTGACCTGGAAGCTAAGCAATCCTCTGTTACTGTAGGTGAAACTCATTTTGATACAAAAATAATAAAAAGAAATTTCAAGTTCTATGGCTTAACTTTATTTTATGAACATTATTATTTTATATCAACTCTGGTATTTGAAATATCTTGATTTGTAATGGTTCTTTTAATTTTTTTCCAAAACTCGATTTTGCAAAGGTTCAGCCGCTAATATTTAGCCATTAATTGTGAACTGATATGGGACAAGCAGCTCATTCTGCTGGGCAAGTGATTTTTGAATACCACTTGCCCAGGGATCGGACAAGTTTTGTCAGAAATATTTGTCGGACCCTGATTGGCCAACCACAGACTGATTAAAAGACAAAAACTAGGTACATTTAATGGAAAATAGTCCAAAATTTATTAATGTCCATTATTTTGGCATTTATACTGAAGCCATTGTCAAGGTTAATGGCTAATCAATGCAAAATCCAATAGTTCCAAGTCACTAATTTCCATACTTCACATAAACACATTTGCACAAATCGAATCTGATTAATATGTAGATTCAGTGATGGTCTTAATTGTAGCCCAAAATGGGGGGAAAATTGGGCATTTTAGGAGACTGAAAAGAAAGTAGGAATTCTAGGGTCATAAGAATGCCGGAGCTAAAGAAGTAAAAGTGAACCTGGATGTTAGCAGCCATGGCCAGCTGTTTAGGCCTCTTCATCATGACAGCTAACAAACAAGCTCAGGGTTCCACAGAAGAATTGTTCTATGTGATTGTTTTGTAAATTTGTATTGTGATTAGTGTAATGAGGGCCATGCATTAGAAAATTCCTAAGCAGTATTAATCTCAACATAAAGTATATTGTATTAAATTGCAAGATAAGTAAAAATGAAAGAGTAAAGCTTTTGGGATGAGGTTGGAATGATAAAAATCAGGTATAAATAATAGCACAAGTGTGAGCACTCATAACTAACTCAAAGCCACTAATATGGGCACTAAACGTCATGCTGCTAAAAATTTCAATTAAGTGACTAACCTCTGGATTTTGAGGTCATTCGTTTGTGTAATTGCAACTTTTTCAGTAAAGTACAGATAGCACAAATGTGCTAGTAGCTAACTTGAAGCCATTACAATGGGTACTTTAACAACACTAACAGTGGCCTTTACCCCTAAAGCTACCATTAAAAACAGTGAGACTGAATGCTAGCAGCCATATACAGCTGTTTTGGCCATTGCTACACTAACAACATGGCTATGGTGCCCATTTTAGTGAGTTAACTACAGTACTAGCACATTTGTGCTATATCTACCGTATTTTTTCAAGCTAGTACCCTCCCTCAAATTAAGCACCCCTCTCAATTAGGTGCCCCCCTAAAGAGCCCAAAAATCAAATAAGTGCCCCCTTCCTAAAAAAAAGTACTAAAAATCGCTGTGAAATCACATTTTTGTGGCTGCTGTTGCTCTACTTCAAAAACGTAAACATCTTTTGGATAAATTAATAGGATTTTCTTTGAATGACAACTTTGATAAAATGCTAACATCAGTAAGGTGACAACATTTCAATCCATATGTAAACAACCATTTTAAAAATTTAATTCATCTGCTGCTTTAGATATATCGAGGCATATTGAGCCCTCAAAACTGTAAGCCGAACTCGAATGGGTAAATAAATCAGCAACAAGGACATCATAAAATGTTTCAGTCTTCCCGATAAAGACAGAACTCAGAAGAATTAGGGAAAGTTTAACATACTTTCAGTACAGTACTTAGTTATTTCTGTCTGAAAGTTTTATCTTTGGGATATAGTGAAGAAGCAGACCCCCAAGGTTACTTTTTTGGGGGGAGGGGTCGGATACTGCATGACGTGTACAAACTCATCACGGCTATTCAAAACATGTGAAATTATAACAAATTTGTATTTTCGCATTCGAAAGGAAAAACTGCTCTTGTTGGAGCGATGTTTATGATTTAGTATTGCCGACAACTTTGTTTTCCGTTGCCGCTAATGTGTTTCGAAATGTTTTAACAACCTTATTTATGTGTTTTGAAATGTTTTTATAACCTTATTTATGTGTTTTGAACTGTTTTAATTTATAACCTTATTTATGTGTTTTGAAATGTTTTTATAACCTTATTTATGTGTTTCAATTTTTTTTAACCTTTAAAATGTTTTTTATTCAACTTCCGTTTTGATTTGTTATAATTTCACATGTTTTGAATAGCCGTGATGAGTATTTCTGAGGATTTGTATATAGATATAACTTTTTAGCAAAGAAATAAATAAATTAGTTAATTAAAAAAGACTTTGTGATTGCATGTGATATCAATTACGACCACGTGTACCGTGGTTTTAAATAAACTATCGAAAAGATCTTGTCGTTTGAAAAGAATCAGACAGTATTTCTTACCAATCCCTGCTGCAACCCCAGCTTCAGCGATCAAATTATGCCCACAAGCATGACCAACCGCTGGCAGGGCGTCATATTCACACATCACTCCAGCTGTACGTCCCGATTTGTTATTTCCACTAGTTGCACGAAATGCAGTGTCTAGGGTGTAATGTCGATTGACATTAAAACCTTTCTCTTCTACAAAATCTGTCAGAACTTTGTGAGCATGTTTTTCATTGTAGCCCAACTCAGGATTTTTCCAAATCTTTTGATTGAGTTCAAAAAGTTCGTTTGAAATTTTATCAATCGCAGCAGCCGCTACTTTACGCAAGTGACTCGCGGCCGCCATTTTTTGTTATGGGTCGATTGAATAAACTATACGCACCCTCTCCCCTACTGCATACAAATTGATCACGTCTAGGTGAACATGGCGTCTGATTTTGCTAGTTTAAAGGAAAAAGCTGAACAAGCTATTAATAGCTTTTCGAAAGAGCTCTTTGACTTAAATCAAGAAATATGGAAGAATCCAGAACTTTGCTATAAAGAAAAACACGCGCATGATGTTTTGACTGGGTATTTGGAGAAGAAAGGGTTCGAAGTGAGTCGCAAACATACTCTAGACACTGCATTCCGTGCAGTTAGTGGAAACGGTAATGCAGGGCTAACCGTTGGAGTGATGTGTGAATATGACGCCCTTCCAAATGTAGGTCATGCTTGTGGACATAATCTGATTGCAGAGGCTGGAGTTGCAGCTGGAATGGGTGAGAATCGATCAATTTTATAATTATAGTTATTTTATCTTTTATAACAGCTCGACTTGTGACCAGTCTGTACCTGTCAGTGCACGTAACAACCCAATTATTCATTTATTGTCAATATTAGCAATCAAATTCAAGAGCAAAAAGCATATTTTCTCGCATGTTTTTGTCTTTCGTTATGCTTTTATAAGAATCACTAAATTTCGTGAGGGTGTATTGTATCCTATGGCTCTTTAAGAGTGAATGTCTGTAACGGTCAAACAAAATCTTATATCCGTGGCACAGCTTCAAAAATCGATTTGTCTCATAT
>JAOBBB020341061.1:2089-14541 GCA_025331005.2 Zoanthus gigantus | reverse complement strand
GATACAGGGGCGTTAGTGGTGAAGTTGGTGATGATGATGTTGAAGGTGGTGGTGCTGAGACGGTAGTGGTGAAGGTAGTGATGATGGTGGTTGGGATGATGATGGTGTCCTTGATGGTGATGGTGATTGTGATACAGGGGCGTTAGTGGTGAAGTTGGTGATGATGATGTTGAAGGTGGTGGTGCTGAGACGGTAGTGGTGAAGGTAATGATGATGGTGGTTGGAATGATGATGATGATGTCCGATGCGGTTGTCTAGCTAGTTTTATGTTTATTTTCATTTCAACCATTCTACATCGACTTCTCGGGTATTCATAAACCATTTGAAAAGAAAAATGAACTAAACGTTGCTGATATCTTCTATCAACAAGAAACGCGAGGAATAAAAATATACTTGCCTTCATATCTTTATGGAAAAGTTTGCCGTAGTTTGGGAAACATCCGTTGGTTTTGTTCTGTTTACCGCTAAGCCACTCGATTGTGTGCTGAATTTCCTTCGGATCCACGTAAATAAACGGGCGAGCTTGAGCGAAAGATCTCAAAACAAATGCAGTCAACCTAAAGAAAGATTTATAAATCTATGAAGCAAACGTTTTGGCTATCATGAAGCATACGTTTTTTTAATTTAATTTAGATTACGAAATTAAAAGTCATTTTTATACAGACGAGAACCCGCTTTTCTCGTTCTTTCTTTCTTCTAAGAGTAACGTAAGATTAAAGGAATTTAAAAGAGAATAAAACACAGAAACATAACACTTCATTTTTTAATCAGTAATCTCTTATCTAAAAAATGATATTAATTTCTATAGTGGAGTAACGCATGTGTTTAGAAAGAATGTATGATCCTCCTCAAACCAAAGTTACAATCTTCACAACAAAGTGAAACTGCGAACTGCTCTGTACTACCAAGCTATTATATCCTCAGTTTTTCCAAGACAACGGATAAAAAACGTGATTTGATCAACCCTAACTTGACATGCTTTGAAACATGAATAACAGAGCAAGTGTTTCTTTGACGAAGAGCTAACGCTCGAAACATCAGCTTTGTGCTTTCCCTACAGCGGTAAAATTTCAACTTAAGAAGAGTCGATGTCGGAAAATAGACAATGAACCGCTTGTTTAAAAGTAACTGATAGGTAATTAGTGTTAATTGTATCATGTGTCAAGAGAAGAAATAGATTTCGATATGTTCTGTATTTTTTTGCGAAATGAGCGAACGGTGAAATTGAGACACGAATCGTCCCTATGTTAGCAAAACTATAATATTGTAAGAGTTGGAATAAGCCGGTGATTTACTAGGAAACGTACGAGTGCGTTTTCGACATCGATTGAATCACGTGTTTTACGTACACGCCCGCACATTTTCTTTTAAAACTTTTCAACAGTTAACGATTAAATAGTTTTAGCTTACTGCAAAGAAATATTTGCACTTACCACAAGCTGCCTTTGTCGTCTCTGTTACCGAAAGCGCTGTATGAACCATCATTACGCTTGTAAGTTAGCTCTCTTTGATAACCTGAACAAAAAGGCCGTTACGATTAACTATCAGCTAAGAAAGGCTCGCTAATTTAATCCATCATAAAAACATTTGTCAAATAAAACAGGACAGCCAAATAGCAAACAGAAACTTCCTTGCCCACTTATTATTTGTTGACCGCTTTTTATGTAAATGCATGAGCTCTCACTAATTAGTGAATTTCTATGTGCTCTTAGCGAGAAAGGTTGATCTAGCAGGTCCAGTAACTGCTGAAAACGAGAAATATTGTGACACTACCACTTATCCTTACCTATCTGAAGAAACTCTGTAGCCTTCTTCTTTATCTCAGCTGTTAGCTGCCGGGTGCTGTTAAGGTACTGCATGACATAAATGTTTGGAGCGAAGAGGACCATGTTCTGTTCTCCACATCCAACAGGCAAACGAAGAAGACTGTCAATCCCTTCCAGTGCAGGGCCCATTAAGTCACCTGACAGAAATTTGAGTTATTAGTCGTTTGATCATCAGTCTTTTGAAGTCATAGTTGTCCAGCTTTTCAAAACTTGCTCTATATAGCTTTTGAGTTTAATGAAATGTTGAGCAAATACTGATGTTATTTTGTTCAGGACGAAGAATTGAGGAAAATGTGTGCTCAACCCCACTTGCTCTAAAATTATTTAGAATAATCAACACCAATAATTTAAACTCCTCAAGAAAAACAAAATGAATGGACACTTCATAGGGCTTTATGAGTTGTTGACAAGTTAAAATGAATAATATCGTTCATTTATTTTGCGAAGCAAACAAAATTAAGGCCATTTTGCAAATTTTCATCAACTAGTTAAATTCAAGAATGAAATACAATAATCACTCGAGGCTAGCTGAATTGAAGAGTGTTTGACAAGATTTTGACAAGTTTTTCAATACTGGAGATAATCGTGACTTAGTTTAGTAACTTTAGATTTTTGATCATATGCAATCAGTTCGTTTTCGACAGATATTGATGGTGAACTGTATAAATTATTTAACATTGCGAATGTTTAGGCGATTCTGTGCCATCACCTATAATGGCCCCTTAGACAAAAATTAGTCATTTATCTTTAATTCTGGAACTCGTAAAAAAAATTATATATTGTTATTTAGTATTTACCAAAGCAATCGATATCCATTTTCGAGAGCTCTGATTGGCTCCCGTAACTCGCGATATGGAAGACTGTTAGTTGATTTTTAGGTGGAAGACAAAATGACTGGAAGCGCACGTGCTAAAAATAGAAAAACGGTTTACATTGTATTGTTTCTTCGAAAATAAAGTGCTTTTTTATCCCATTATTTTGGTGAATACTAAAACAACTATCCCCCTCAAAGTCGGTGATTAGCGCAAGATATATACACTAATGTTCACTTCCCCTCAGGGGGATAACTGAAGCCGAATTGCACGCAATTTGGGTATCCTGCTGATGAGCAGTAAATGTTTATTTATTTTCAGCAGCATTTTAGTTATATCTGTTCACTAATCTACTTGTAAATTATCGCATTTACAATGCTCATCATCCTTAGCTCCTTAAGTGTTTTGTACATTTCATCATTATATTCCTTAATATATGAGACAAAGCTGGTAGTTTTAAGAGACTGCTTGTTAAGAGAACAATTTGCAAGTATAGCTGAAAGTAAATAACTCACCGATGGCAGAAAGAGTGGCGTATACCGATCCAGGTACTACCCTGTTTGGAAGAGAGAGGCTGATGGTTTCCGAAACCATGTTATCATCTGAATCATCAGGACACATTAGCTTGCTAAATGTGTAGTATTTACGCACTCCTTCGGGCTAGAATATTAAGATAATCTTATGTTACCACTAATATTATTTAAATAGTGTACTTCGTTTCTTGCATTTAAAATTTTTCATTCTGTATTTTATTGCACTTTTCTTTTTCTTAAATACTTCTTATTCAGTTGACGTTTTTGTTTATGCGTCTGCGATATCGGCAAACTGTCTTATGACCTTTTTCCGGGTTTTGAAGCACTTTGTTGACGTATATTTAATCTCATTCTCATTCTCATTCTCATTCGTCTACTTACGCGGGTGAGACACACATCTGGTAAAATCCATTTAGAACTTATTTCTGATTGGCTGGCTGCTCCAAACTGCTAGTTCCCAGGCCCTTGTTGCATTAGCGCGCGTTTTTTTAGTTTTGATTACAAAATGTGACAGTTAGCTTCCTTGCTCCCTTTCAAGTCCGTCGCTATTTCCTCTCCTAAAATGCCACACATGCTCAGTTAATGTGCCACAAATCTGGCATACTTTGAAAATGGATTTTAGCAGATGTCTTTCTAACGTAAAGCGCGCGAGGACATCTGGAAACGAGATTAGAAGTTTATTGTTATAGTTAACAACCTTTGTGCGAATAGAATACAGCGAACTAAAAGCAAATAGTTGGAAAGTTTACAAGATTCACATACTTACAACAAACCGCAATGACTTTTTTCTCAATTTCTGATTCAGTGTAATTCAATAAAGTATAAATGATTACAATAATAAACAATTACTAACAAAAACCAAACAATTGATATCTACTGCATGTGTAGTTTATTCTGCCAATAGCTATATCCGCGACAATTAACGCTTAGATTACCTCAACCAGAAGTTTCCTTTTGACAACATCAATGACTCCAATGGAGGCCTCTTTGCCAACGTTGTGGCACACACTCTGCTGAACATCCCTGGCTGATACGGTTAATGGGATACGGCCGAGACTTCGTGCAACAATAGTGAAATTTACAGACTTGGCTTCGTTTCCACAAACACATAGTTTGTGGGAAGAATTGGAAGTCAGGGTAAAGTCGTAAGTTTGCTCTAAATCAACTTTGATCTGAAAGATAAAATATCACGTCTAAGCGTTTATAATTATAGTGATAGTAGTAAGAATCGTTTATTTAAAAATAAGATTATCCAACATCCATTATGTGAATAAAGATATATGTACAAGCCATGTTTTGCCATAGAATTTTTGCTGGGAATAGTTGAGAGCTACCTATAATTCTCGACAAATCGACATCTTCGGATTTCACTAGCGATGCATTTTGATACACGCGATACATGCGGCCAGCGGTTGCCTCTATACCATATCGAAGGTCGGTTTTTGACTCACGGATACAACGTAATGTTTACAGAAACTGGTTCTCCTTTAGTTTTACCGGTTAAGCAATTTTAAGTTCGATTCTTTGATTCGTTTAGGGAATTGTTTGCTAATATTATTCGTTCGAAAATTTAAAGCCGAACTGAGCAAATCAGAGAAAAATCTGGAATAACACCCACACTTTTTGACAGGAATCTTGAACGACTTGTGTGTGGAGGACGCTAGTTTTTGGTCTATCTAGTTCACTTGTGTGCAGTATCCGTGAGTCGTCTTATTAAGACTTTTGACTGGATTTCACTGACAGTGATGAGCCCGCAGTGAAAGTGCTTAGCAGTTTCCATTTAAATTCACTTGCTCCTACTTGTTGAAATGTAGCCCTATTGTTCTATTTGAAAATGAGACATATGGTAACAAGAAAATCAGAATTAATCAAAGAAAGCAAACTACTGAAGATTATAAGTAAAATTCTCTCAAACTTGTTCAATGAAAAGTATGTGCACAACTTGGGAGAATTTAATAATACAACTGGGACTTAAGAGTTAAACTAAGAATTAGAGCACTAACACTGGACACAAAACAAATAAATAAATGACAGCAATTTTAATATTCTTTTGTCCACATTCAAATTTGCTTGGCTAGCCTCGCTTTGGGTAACATAATCTTTGAAAGTTTAGCTCAAGAACGAGGCTAACCAGGCAAACCTGAATGGACAGAAAATAATAAATATTATTAAAACTGCCGCCATTTATGAAATAGGTCTATAAACTAGTAGTAATCAAAGATTAGACAAGTGCGTTCAAGGCATTTCTCTTTTGTTAAGAATTGACTGAATAAAGTAGCCGAATAAAAAAAGAGCCGAGTTTGCGTTCTAGCTGGTTGGAGTTTTCGAAATTACTATATTTTTTCTTACAATATGACCCTTTAGCCCAACAATAACATGAAAGCGAGGCTTCCTTCCAAAAGACCTTGAAATGCGATGGCATCGAGCTACGGGTCTCTCGCGACTTTAAACTGGCTTGCGATAACATGAAAGAGAGGCTTCCTTCCAAAAGACCCTGAAATACGATGGCATCGAACTTTTTCGATATGTTTCTATATATATATATAGGGTGGCTTGAAATCGACATGATTAGTATGCGTTCTCGCTTCACTCGAACGCAATTATGAATATCTGAATTCTTATTTCTAATATTTTTCAGTTAGTTAGTTCTTGCTTTAGTTTTGAAACAAGCAAAGAAGCTGCTCTTCGTTTTTTGTACTTTGACCGTGGGGGGTTGTGGGAAAGGTTTCCCAATGATGTAATTGTTCGACTTACCGTCATACAACTGCTCATATAGTTGAAAACCGTAGTGATAACAGTCAACTCCTCACCTCGGATGACTGAGTAGGGGAGGGTAAGTGAAACAAAGAACGGTTGGAAAACCTTCAGGGAGGTGGATGGGGCAACTCCTATACCCCTCTGTGAAGACATGGCAAAAGCGTTCGCGTACCAACTGGTGATCGTATCTGGAACAGTGGCATTGATTATTTTCTTTCCTGTTCTTTTGCTGTTGTGGAAAGACAAACTCAAAACTGTTAGTGCAGTTGAAAATAAACGAGTTCGTAACTCACAATAATAATAATAATAATAATAATAATAATGATAATAATAATAAAATAATATTAACGAAACTTTACTTAAGAATAACTTTATAAATAACAATTGTAAAGGTCACTCATAAAAGGTAATTTACAGTCGGCTACTTGTATCACAAACATACATTACAAAACAATTTCATTATTGCATAACATGCTTAAACTATAACTACTGACAAAAACATCTTAAATTATCATTACAGGTGAACTAGTCCATTCCTTAAAAATAATGATAATGGAATTTTAGTTAAAAACAATTTTACAAATAACAATTGTAACTCTTACTTAAAACGGTTATTTACAACCTGTTTCTTGGATCACTAATATACTTTACAAAACAATCATTATACTTTAAAAAGAACATGTTCTAAAACGAAATAATAAAGTATTTAAAAGCACATAGGGAATATCATCTTAAAGTGTCATAAATTGTGAATTTATCTACTCTTTATTCCTACGACAAAAAATGTAATAAGTCGTTCTTATGGCGATGTTTGTGACTTTACAACGCGATAGTTTACGAGGTTCACTGCCGTGCAATTCATCCAGCATTTTTAAGAAGAAATTAAACAATTTCTTGAAAATATACCGAGACAGTTAATAGAGAGATTAATAAATTCTACGTTTTGAAAACGGTCGCGCAGCTCCTTGACAAAATCAGAATTTTTTCTTTTAACGTTCGAGATTTGATTAAAAACCAACAGTCAATTGTAAAAGGTAAAGGGAACCAGATGATGTTTTAAAAATCATGTCAGGAAGGAGAGAGGCTCCAGTATTAAACTGGGATTCAAGAAACCAGGAAAATCAACAAAAAGAGCAGTGTTAGTTAAAGGCAAAAGTTAATGCTAGAAAGTTTAGTATTGAATTATGTCTCCAGGTAAAACGCTCAAGATACGATTGACAGCCAGCTACTATATGCAAAAGACATTCAGAAGCTGAGCAGAAAGAACCCCATTTGAGCAGATTCCGACGCGTTGGCAGTGAATTATTTCTAACGTATAGTCATCATCATTTTCGTTTAACGTCCGTCTTTTCCCATCTAGGATGGGTTGGACGTACAGTGAAGTTGAAAATATTTTTTGGAAGGTTAGATTGGGAGGCTTACAAGTATTTCTTGAGCTTAGTAAAAACTAATTTAATAACATTGGCAAAGAAAAAACCTTGAGAAGATCAGTAAGTTTAGTTTATTTCCGTGAACAGAATGAGCTTGTTTTGTGGATTATAAGCGTTGTATTGAATGTTAGTATGGTTTGACGTGGCAGTCCAAAGTTGGTTAATATCTATGTTAGATGATGATATCAGTGCCTTGCGAAAAACTGTTTGACACTGAGCAAACTTAACTGAAGTAATACATATGTTTAAACCTAATCTATTTTGAGTGAGATAAACTGCATTTAGCATTTCTGAAATAATAATAATAATAATAATGATAGAAGTAATAATAATATTAATATTAATATGATGATGATGATAATGATAATGATAATGATAATATTATTAATGATAGTGGTGGGGATGATGATGAAGATAATAACATTTGCATTTAAAATAATTTACTGTTTGCACGTCCCAGTACGTACAATCAAGCCTATATTTAAGTTCAATGTTCCACTTGTTTCGTGTTTCGAGGATAAACCACTAATGTTACCATCAACCTTGCCTTTTGCAGCAAACTACTTTAAATACAATTATTTTTTACTTCATCATCGTGGTCATCATCGCCATCATCAATATCACCGTCATCATTAAAATCATTATTATTGTTATTAGTATTTCTTTATTGTTAATATTACTGATTATTAAAACTTTAGTGATTATCATCATCAATATAGTTCCTACAATCATCATTATGATACAAGCCATAAGATTCCACGAGCTTACTCTACAGTTTCCTCCGTCCAAAGCCAAGTTTCGGGGAAATCCTTTCGCACACGAATCTCAGCTCGTTTTGGTTCCGCAGCCTCCTTCGTATCCACTGTCGTTCGCTCATTAGGCCCAGGAACCCCTGCAATCATTTTTGGCCCTATTCCTAAAGGTCTGGAAAAACGTCGAGTTCCGGGCGGCCCAGCAAACATCGATATCCCTATAAGGGAAAACGTTTTTTTAGCACCAGCGTTTAATTGAGAAATAAAACATGTTTTCCGTGCCTTCATAGCCTGGTAAAAACCGAGGCGAACGTTTGGGAGAATTCGAGAGCAGATCAGTGAAAACGGAGGAATAAAAATATGGAAGACATTATAAGGTTTTGGGTTATAAAACAATGATTATGATCTTTAAGCATATAATTTTCTTTGGTTATATGCAGCAATGAACCGGTATGGCCGTTTTATCATGGTGCTCAGGTGCGGGAAGATATAATGGTCCTGATCAAGTTCTGGCAAGCCATGCTAGCTGACAAAAAGTACATGAAGTCTTTCATGATTTCAACATCGGACTCTGTCAGGATAGTGCGATCAGGGTCGTCATCTAGTCAGTACTCGTCCACAGGTTATCTTCAGGTACGTGGTGTGTGTCATCACGTGATAGTTAACTTGCTGCCATTGTTGTAATTACAAACGTCAGGAAAGGTCACTTTTTTATTGCATCCAATACGTAAACAAACTATAACATTAACTGCAATCGTAAGTGGTGAAGTTAACTGTTCATCACTTAATGGACGAGATATCTTCGTCATGCAGTAAGCTAAAGTTATAAATTATTTATGAAAATAAAACATTATTTATGCAAGTATAACAAAGATATCCATTTCACCGAGTTCTATACAAGGTGACAATGATTTCGGATTAATGTTGATTTGTTTTCTAAACGAGTCATTATGTTAGTCAGGACAAAGTTTAACACTTGGGATAGGATTTGTATCCGCAATCAAGTTCTTTTAAAAACATTATCAATCTAACTTGACACGTCTTTTAGATCTTGAAATTGTATTTTTCAACTGCTTTTGCATGGTCTTAATGACCGAGTTTTTTCTTGAACATGTTTACAGAATGCTAACTTGATTTAATAAAGAATAAACACTAACAGGAACTTTGTGGTTCTTTTACAAGTAATAAGAATAACCTTCATTTTATGTTTGTTTTTTATTTCTATTACACTTTATGTTATGCATGACAATTAATGTTGTTGATGACACTTTTAATTTGCATGTTAACTGTACTAACCCCCATGAATAACACACCATTAACCTGTATGTGCTAGGCCGAGATCGCAACAGACAAACGAAAACGGGATTCGGTTGCTTCACTGGATATGGTACGATATAGAGAAAAATATTCAAGGAGCCGGGCATACAGCAACCAACCAGAATATTCATTTTGTATTCGGCTACAGACTTTTTCCAATTGAAAATTGGTTTTCTGCTCAAACGGCAAGGTGTGCGGTGCGCTCATTTGCGATTAAAACCATTGTAAAGGCAATTGGAAAAGTGAACTGTATTTAACTCTTCATTAACGATTTGCATGTGACGCCTCCTATATTAAAATAACAAGTAGTTTAAAGAAATCTTGCAAATAAGTTGTTTTATGTACGATGCTTTGAAGCATGTGTTGGTCGACGAGTGCCTGGCTTCTTGATTCAGGTTAGTATTATGTCTGAAATAACCTTTCTAATTGTTTTATTTTGGTTTACCATTACTGTTTTATTGTTTATGACAGCACATCAAAATAGGTGCTTGCATTTTAATATGGCTAATAGATCGTGAAGCTGCATGCCATAAATTGTCAACCAACTTCAATAACATCCGAACGTAGCGCTTGCTAATAAATTGCTTATATAGGTAAAGAAATAACTGTTAAGTATATAGTGACCATGTAAAGCAGTTAAACGAGAACTGAACCCTAAAATTGACTTTTCATCGTTTGAACATTTAGGCATAGTAGAACAACTATATGAAGGTTTTTTAAGCTGTTAGCCGAGCAGTTTAGAAAAATTTGTGTCAGTGTGATGTCAGCGGTTGTTTATGACGCAGCTTACGATACTAGAATGATTAAAACGAGGAAAAACATGGTTCCTGTGCGGCTTTTGGCTGCTATAAAAAAAAACTTCCCAAGAGATAGATCGCTCAAGAAATATCAAGATTTCGAAGCACACTGCCATATTTTAGCTCTGAATATCGTAACCTACGTCATACCATACCGCTGACGATCTCACTATATTCAATTTCTCAATGTAATTTGACTTTAATTAAAAAAAAAAAACTTCACAGAGTTAATCTACTATACCAATAGATTCAAACACAAATAGGTTAGTTTTAGCATTCAGCACGATTTCTTCCAGTCCAGGTTGAATTGTTTGGTTTCTTTTTTACTACTTATGGAATGATGCAACATTTCAACCAAAAGTTGATGAAACCAAACGTAAGTAGAACGTAATGAACACATACAAAAAAGAAGCAGTAAAATAGAAAAATGTAATCGGAATGTTAAAAATGTTTGTCTCGGTTCTAAATCTTAAATAGTTGGGTTGTCGAATATTTAATTCAGATATAATGTAGAGTTATCCATTTTAAATATAAATTTTAAACACGTTATTTAAATGAACATTAAAACTATTACCTTTGTATGATTTAGTTTTCTTCAGTCTTCGCTGGTTTTCAAACTCTTCAACGACTGAAGGAAACTTTTCCTTAAACAACTGCAAAATGAAAGTATCACGAAATTTAGAGAAACATTTGGTTTACACAAAGAAGCATTAATCGAGGCAATAGCAATATTTTAAAACAATTTTTATACCGGCGTTTTATTGCCAGCTACTGAGGATTAAACGGCTGGCTGCTCAAAGACTATTATTAATAACAATCCTAAAGAACGATTTTATAATAAGCTTCTTTTTAACTTCAAGCGTTTTCAGTGCTTGCCTTCCCTGATTTCTGCATGTGAACACTCAAAGAAACAGACAAGCCATTTGGAACCAAGGTTTTTGATGTGGTTTGCCCCGATGGAGACATTGCAGAGTCGGTGAATGAGTCTGGGACAGCTCACAACACAAAGTCAAGTAATAATTGAAAGCTGCCGAGGTAGATCTTTGTACTATTAACTGTATCAATGATGAAAAGTATCGCTGCTCCAAGCAACATGCTCGACCTCTTTTCTAAAAGCACCAACAGACTTGCAGCTGATAGCACTGGACAATAGGATAAACATCAAAATTCACATCAATCGTTGGTGTTAGTAAGTACTTGGATCTTATTGCCACTGTAATGATAATTTCCCCTGGACGGGACACTAATCCATTGCTGGTTAGGTCCCAGCAGGCACTGGTACTCATTTACCTACCCCGGAAGGATGGAAAGTTGAGTTAGCTTAGGCAGAAAAAAAGATCGCACAAATGTTCAAACCTTGCCAAGATCAGGATCGAACTGGGGACCTTGTGATCTTACCAACTGCACCAACAAGCATTCTTAGTCACCTATGTCAAAACTTAGTGAAAGCACCGTAAAAGGCAAAAATTCTATGCAATCCACATTGATTATTTTGCACGAATGCTTCAATTGAAAACCAGAATCCAGTAGAAAAGTCTTTTGTAACAACCGTTTAAAAGGATCTTACGATCTTAGAAAGATTAGGTGTTTCACGTCGATTTTTATTTTGCTTTTCGCCGAATATCTAATAATTAATTTATTGACTAGATTATTACAAAATATAATAATCAAACTAAAAGGTAATACTCACCGTTCTAGTTTCTATGGTAACAAATGAAGATGAGCAACTGTTACCCAGATTGATATTTTGCCATAAAACCTCATAACATTCCACTTTCATCTGAACACGATCTTTTATAATCCTTTCAAGCATTAAATAAAAGATAAGTCCATAACCTGCGATGATGATTGTGAAATGAAATTTATATGACATACCTTCAAGATAAAAGTTAGTCATTGCTTTCAACAAAGGAAAACAGTAACCCTATATTCGTGCTATGGGTTGGATGTCCTGTGGCAGCTAGATAGAAAAATTTAAGATTTACGTAATTTATTATCATCACTACCATCATCATCACTACAATCATCACCACCATCATCACTACCATCATCACTACCATCATCTCTACCATCATTATCAATGCCATCATCATCACTACCATCATTATCAATGCCATCATCATCACTACCTTCATCACTACAATCATCACTACCATCATCACTACCATCATCACTACCATCATCTCTACCATCATCACCAACATCACCACTACCATCATTATCAATGC
>JAOBBB020340969.1:0-10374 GCA_025331005.2 Zoanthus gigantus | reverse complement strand
AGAAATTAAAAAAATAAACATAGGCACTTTAAGTGACAAGTTTACTTATTATCAAAACCTAAATAATTGTTTTCTTATTGCTGTTAACAAGAAAAAATAAACTGACAAAAAACCTTTTTGAAGAATGAAACTGATCAGAAGTTTTTCGCACTAGACCCTTTATTTATTAATATCTATATTATTGTTATTATTTATGATTATTATTATTATTATTTAGGATTATTATTATTATTATTATTTAGGATTATTATTATTATTATTTAGGATTATTATTATTATTATTTATGATATTATTAGGGACTCTATGTAAAAGGATGTCTTAATGTCAACAAGCACAATGCCCAAACTGAAGCCTTTGTGCAGAAATCCAGGTAAAGTTGCTACAGTTAAGTTTTTGGTTTTACTTAATATTTAAAGCTAAAGCTAGCTAAATTCTTTACGAGCCTAGTGGCCCATGGATCCAGTGCTTAACTTCAGTTTCTGTAGTGGTAAGCGGATGAGAATCTTTGACTCCCCCTGGATGGGACACTAATCCATTGCAGGTTAGCTCCCAGCGGACGCTGACCGTACTCATTTACCTACTCCAGAAGGATGGAAAGCTGAGTTAGCATCTGCTGGGAGCTAACCTGCAGTGAATTAGTGTCCCATCCAGGATGATTCAAAGACTCTCATCCACTTAACACTACAGAAACCGGAGATAAGTGCCCGCTCCACAGGCCACTTGGTTCGCAAAGGATATAAAAACACTATACCAAGTGCTGCAAAATAATGCATTTTGTGGAATTTGTGCAAAAACCTTAACCATTATCCCTTGTATCTCATGATAGAACCATTTTTCTACTAGTAATACAGTTTCTGGCTGTAAGGAGTCTTCAGAAGCAGATATATTAATACATGGCATGGCACACAGGTATGTTGTAAACTTGATAATAATGGTAATAGTAATAATAATGATAATAATAATAATAATAATAATAATGGTAATAATAATAGTAAAAGAGACATAATGTTGTGTGGCTGGTCATACATTGCGAGTTGTGCAAGAAATATGGGGTTGAGTGCAGTGACAAATGGTACGAGCATTATCAAAAGCGTAGAAGAGAATGAGGAAGTAAAACTGTTGTGGGACTTTACCATCCAAACAGACCTTGAAATCCATCACAGGAAGCCAGATATTGTGATTCAGAAAGAGAAGGCAAAGAAGACAATCATTGTGGACATAGCTGTTCCCGGATATAGCAACGTATTGCAGAAAGAAACTGAAAAGTATGAAAAGTACCAAGACCTGGCAAGAGAAATTAAAAGGATCTGGAAATCAAGGACAAAAGTGGTGCCAGTGGTAGTAGATGCATTGGGTTCAGTGTCAAAGAAGCTGGCGGGCCGATTGGAGCAATTAGGAATTAAGGACCAAACACGAACGATGCAAAAGTCGGCACTCCTCGGATCAGAACATATCCTCAGAAAAGTGTTGGATGTCTGAAGTCTCAGGATGAGACCTGACTGGATATTTTTCCCCAGGGAAAACCCCTGTGCTTAATTCTACATAATAATAATAATAATAATAATAATAATAATAATAATAATAATAATAATAATAAATACATAAAGGTCCTGAAAGAAACTTGTCAGAGTCATTATACACGGTTCAGCAGTTGAAAGTCTATATAGTCCAATCAAGGGCAGCTTTTAACCATATCTGTTCTAATTCAAAAGAGCATACCATAATAATATATCTTTACAGTTTTATTACCGCTCATAGCTCTTTCCCACTAATGGATGTCTTCCTTCGTCACACGGCCAACGGACTCCAGATCTGCATTGTTATCGCTACCTTCAAGGCACTCCTCGCTGATTAGTTCATTTTCGACCAGCGCTAAATCTTCTATGTTATAACACTCAGCTATTTTGTCCATGGAAACTACAAATCCTAGTGTTGTTATCGCTCCTACAGTAAAGATCTGAAATGTGACGATAGGACCATATTCGTGATATAGAGCTCCACTGAAGATACAGCTACCGCCATTACCAAACCCCCAGAATACGCTTTGCAATAAACCTGCACACACAAAAAAAATCAAGAAAATGTCTAAACAACACGCATTATTGGTAAGAGTGAAGTTAAAGGCGAGGAAAGCTAAATCCATGGTGGCCCATGGAGCCGGCGATTATCTCCGGTTTCTGTAGTGTTAATCGGATGAGAGTCTTTTATTCTCCCGGGACGGGACACTAATCCATCACAGGTTAGCTCCCAGAAGACGCTGGTACTCATTTACTTAAAACTGAAAACTGAGTTATCTTAGGCAGAAATGAAAGTTCACACAGAGCCGGGATCGAACTGAGAACCTTGTTGGAAAGCAGAGAAATCTTACATCTGCGCCAACCATACCCGCCCAAAAGAGGAAGAAAGACAGAATTTTATATGTGGTTTTGAACACGTTCCAAACAACTGCTATGTAAAAAATTATTTACAATAACTGGTGTAATAATCATACAAAGTAATACTCGATATTCAAATAATGGTAAAAGCGAAATGCTTGTGGGATGTGGCTTTAAAGATGAACTCAAGTAAAGATAGCACAAACGTGCTAGTAGCTAACTTGAAGCTACTATATTGGGCACTATGGACACGTTGTAGTGAGCTTACCCCGTCAAACTACCATAAAAAATAGAGATCATCTTGAGTTCATCTTTATAGCCACATCCCACAAGCATTGCGCTTTTACCATTACTTATGTTCTTTTGGGGAATCTGAGCCTGTTTGCTAGCTATGCCATGCTAATGAGGCCTAGAAATCTCAAAACAGCTGCTAATGAGATCTAGCGAAGGCAGCTAGCCCGCTCAGGGGTAAGCCTTGGCGTTCTACTACACGAAACAACTGCTTATAAGATCTAGCCGTGGCTGCTAGCCCGTTCAGGCGTAAGCACTGGAGTTATTCTACACCGAAACAGCTGTCCATGGCCGCTACTGAGCTCACTATTAATATGGGAATTTGAAGGGGTAAAGTCCACTCCAACTTGGCCATAGGCGGCCCATTATTGTGGCTTCAAATTAGCTAATAGCACATTTGTGCTATCTATACTTGACCTCGAAATTATAAGTAAAGGAAATGAATTCTTCTCTTTAAAATGTGTAATACCATAATTTCGCGTAAATTGCATAACATAAACATAAGTTTTGGTTGACAAAATTGTATGGAAAAGGATTTTGTCACAGATTAATCAATTTCTGGCAGCCAAGGCAGAGCTTTTGCCAACGAGCCACTACAAACTGACCCTTCCTAACAAGCTCGTTAAAATACTTCGTCCACTTTTTGAGCTGGAGCGCTCTGGTATAAAGAGATGTAATTTATGTAGTTTTAGTTTGAAATATCTTTGTTAATCTTTAAACAGTAAAACTTTTCAGTTTTCAAAAGAACTTATATTGCACTGACGAGTCTTCAAAGGACTAGGATTAAACTTACCTAGACCTATTCTTATGTATATGTGGAAGCTGAACACTACTAACCTTGAATTGTAGATGTCACCCCGAGAGCCGCGCCGACACGATTTGTGTAGTTAATACAGGTGGACCAGGCCAGTGCAAAGTTTGCACCCGCCATCATCTCAAGCGCCACTACAAACCATGGATTGATAACAACGGAATAACAAAAAAACAAAGCCATGTAAGCTAATAAACAAAGAACCATTGTATTTAAGTGACCCAACACGCTGATAACACTTCCTCCGACGAAGAAAAAGAAAACCCCAGTCAGCTCTCGAGCTGCTCCAGCCACGCCCATAATAAAGGAACTGCCGTGCAAGTCATCTATGAACCAGTTTACAAAGTGAATCAGAAACCCGTAACACCAGCCCACGAACAAGGCAGATATAAGAAAGCTACTAAATCTCAAGTTCAAAAGCAACTGACCAAAATCTCTGCAACTAGGACGAGACTTTTTCTTGTAGTCGTATTTAAACGTAAAACCAAACACACAGAAAAACGCAACAACACAACATCCAATAAAGACATAAAATGAGACTAAATAGTTTCCCGACAGCACCTCGCAGAGATTTAACTTAGTGGCAGCGACCAAGTAGCCAACAAAGAGACTAGCGAGCGCCCAACCTAAGGAGCCAAACATTCGAATATTGCCGTAGTATTCTCTGTCCTCTCCAAGCCGGTCTAAAAGAGATGCGTCCGAGAGAGTGTAAGTTGGAGATTCGAGAAATTCTCCAAAGATAACTAACAAACTCAAAATAACAAACATGAATTGTATTTCACCGTTATCAATTTGAGTAATATACATAACGGTTGTG
Source organism: Zoanthus gigantus (assembly GCA_025331005.2). Lineage (NCBI taxonomy): Eukaryota > Metazoa > Cnidaria > Anthozoa > Zoantharia > Zoanthidae > Zoanthus > Zoanthus gigantus. The sequence goes on along the minus strand of JAOBBB020340969.1, from coordinate 6,079 downwards.
TTGATTTTTGTGTTAAAAACTCGAACAATGTGAGAAATAGATTTTCCAATCTTGTCCAAGTCTTCTTTTAAATAAGTTATTTGTGTTGCCTTGGGCAATACAGTTGGCGTTGCGTTTCGAAAACTTATCAATTTTCTTTTGATGATTTGCTGGACGTTCTGTTGACCTGTTAAATGAATAAAACGATTGCTTGCGTTAGCGCGCAGTTTTTCGAAGCCGCTAAAACAAGGATAGACATCTTTACTGTTTTCATAGATTTTCCTTTTTACTAAATGTAGGTTTTTGGTTCCAGAGAGGAATTTTTCATATTTGTGCTTGCTGAGGATTTCTGGTTTGGAAGGTTTTTCCCCAGTTGAATTGCCTTTGTTCTTGGAACTAGTACGTATGACGGAAAGTGTTTGCTTTTTGATTACAAGAGGCGTACGCAATGGAACCAAAGTCCACTCTCGTTTGTCATCGGCCCAAAGTGGCACTGCGTAGATGTAAGTTAATGTAGCATTTTTACTAAAGTTGTGATAAATGGAAATACATTGCTGGTTATGCGGTCGCACAGCCATAACTAACAGCGCTTTTATGATCCATCCGAGCACGCCGAGAAATAGGAGTAACTTGCCAGCACGATAGCGGTCAGCCAGAGCCCCAAATAACGGAGCGCCGATAATCTGCACCATTGGGCGAATCCCGATAATGACGCCGGCCTCAAAAGCTTGTATTCCGAGTTGCTTGAAGTATAATGGTAAATACGGCATCAGAGAGCCATAGGCCCCGTACAAAAAAAAATAGAAAAAAAAATATGGAACTAAATCTTTTTCCACAAGGCATCTTAATGGCTTTGAAGAAATCGACGTACTTGATCGAGTTCTGATTTTGAACCCTTTTTTTGACCGCGTTTTTTCTTCCATCTTGATGGAGATAGTTCAATTCCGTCTCCTTATATACTTTTATGAATTTCTTTCCACTAATTTTAATACCATTAAAATTTTAAATCTTGCCTTAAAGAAATGACAATGGTAATCTCTCTGACCGAGCTCCACGATTCTAAAGGGGAATTAACGTTTTGTTTTACGCTTACAAATTTAGAAAAGAAAATGTTTTTAAAATTCTTTTGCATCTCGGCATCATTGTTGTAATGCATCATGATCTCACGTTACAATAAACTCAGTTGATCACAACTTAATGCTGAGCAAAACAGCTCGAGGTAGCTAAAATCATTTATCGTTTCATTATCTATTTTGCAAACTTTGTTAAGTTTGCTTTTAACTTTTGTATAAACATACTACATTGTGTTCTTATCGTCATTGTTTATTCATAATTCATGCATATTTTACCGTATCACATCGTCAAACAAGAATAGCATTAGTCGCCAAGTTTTAAAATTTTACCATTTTATAATCAGTAGAATACTGGCATATTCCAATCCCAGAGAAGTAAGTTGCAGAAACTTTTCGAGATTCCAACAGTTGCAGGTGATGCATCAAGGCCACCCCAAATCTCACTCAATTAAGACCAAGACAAAAGAAAATTGTGTAGAAGCTTTTTCCGTCTGTTGATTTCGCTGAAATCATCCAGCTCATAAAAGTTTCACTCTTTTTCAACTGCAATCAGATACTGTTTCCTGACCGAGTTTTTTTCCGTCACCTTAACGAGAAAGCGTTGTCGCAAAATATCTTGCAGTTCACGATGCTCGTTAAATACGGCGTTTTGTAAACTACCTCAGCGTGTCCACGAATAAGGTTAGAAAAGATAATTCATGCAATTTTTAGAATCAATTTTCAATGGTGTTTTTAATCTTCTTCATTTTCTCTGTTATTTAGTTTTAAATTAAGGAGTTAAAAACAAAAGGAAAAAAAGGGAAAAATAAAACACCATCGATCTTAAGAATTGATCCTCCTGAAAACCTTTTTTTTCCATGAGACTAAGCAATTGAGAGCAAAATTGCGATGTAATCGGCGTAAAGATATCAAAACTGCTATAAATTTTGTATTATCATCATTTAAGATAATACAACCATATACCTGTAATCTTCGCAAAAACAAATTTTGAAATCCCATAATTGTTAAAAGCGTAAAAAGGATCAGTCGTACGCGTGTTTTGTTACTGTTTATTTTTTTTTTGCGTATTTTTATTCCCACGTTCTTCCGACATCCATTGAGCTCAACTGAACCATTCTCACATGTTTTCAAAAGTCCATAAATTGACTACTCAAGCCTTGTTTTGATAGAACTTTTTTTCTACAGCCACTAAAATTCAGAAACATTTTTCCGGTAGTTTAGACAAACTTATTATTGTCTTAAAATTCTATGTTTTATGATCATTTATCCTTTAGCGGTGCAAAGTCCTTGCTGGTGTTTCTAACGTTAGTTAACCCTTTCTCAGAGAGTGAACGGTGTTTGCACATTTCTTTGCCACCAAACGTCGCAAATTTAGGCAAAACGCTTGAAGTTGTTTTTTTTAAATTGAAATATTTCAACAAGTAAAGACAAAGAGTAATCTAAATACGTCATGTTGAAATGTTTTGAATATCGCAGTAAAAATTCCAAGGACCTTTGTTTCCACAGTAAGTGCCCTTTGTTTGATTTCTGGCTCACTACTGAATACCAAAAAAATTCTGCAGAGTTTTGTCACCCTTGAATGAAACCAGCGGTGAAAAAAATTGACGCCGTTTCCGAATGCTATTGCAAAATTTTAAACTTTCTGAGAATAAGATTGTTGGCTGCCAGATCAAGAGAATGGAAATGGAAATAAACGAAATACTTTGTTTATTATTAATTAAAAACGGCGAAGAGAGTTGGCTCTCGACCGATCTGTGTTGGTAAAGAACCCACAATATATGTTGGTAAATATAAATTAATAATATATTTAGAATACTGCGGTTTTAAAATCTAATAATATTAATGTAAATAACAAAAAGTTGGTTTGCGAAGTAGCAATAATATCGTTTGGAAGTTCGCAAATTTACTTGGGAATAAGTGTTGCAGTTGAGTTCTCATAAATTTTTATCAGCTGAAAAAATTGTTTGTCAATAAAATCTACAGTTTAAGATTGTTCACGTAAACAAACATTATCAACCTTTTCAATTTCTTAACCGATAACTTATTGTCTTGTTCTTAGTTTTAAACTGATGTTCATCGAAACCTCGCATGCTATGAAATTGGTTGGACAAAAATTCCGTACTTCTAAACTAAAAAATGGTAAATTCAGAAAAATATTTGAATGTTATTTGTAGTGTGACAAGACGCGTGCGGATGGATCTGTGGCATCCGACCATTTAGGCATCCAAAAATACGGAATGAAATGACTCTGTCCCTCGAAAAATTCCTCAAAAACTTTCCTGTAGTAAAACGATTCCTTAGTCTTGGGTGTACTGAACGGGTACAACTCAGCGGCCTTCGAGAGTTCCTCGTCTGTTACTTCGTCGTGACAGTATCGCTGCAGGATCTCAAACCAACCCTTTCCTTTTTGTTTGGAGGACACACCATCGCTGAAAGCTTCCTTAGGCCGCCAGAGGATTTCATAAGGTAGAATACCAGTGCCATCGAAAGATTTTCGCAGAACCCATTTCTCGACTCCGTTTTTCGGCTGGCGTAGCTCAGGTGGCAGGGACAGAAAATAGGATGTGAAGGAGGCATCGAGGAATGGTACTCGAAGCTCAAGGCCATGCTTAGAAATCGTGCGATCGCCCCGAAGGACATCGTAATAATACAGATCTTTAAGAAGGCGCCTTGATTCTTCGTCGGCTTCAACTGCACTGGGAGCCTTGTGGAAATAGATGTAGCCTTGGCATAGCTCATCCGCGCCTTCACCTGAGTAGACAACCGTTGTATCTGTGTTCTCATTGATATATTTGGCTACCAAGTACATGCCAACTGAGGCCCGAATTGTTGTAATGTCATAGGTCTCAAGTGCATAAATGACGTCACGTATGGCCTGGATTCCCTGCTCGGCTGTGAACGCCACCTCATGATGCTCACTTCCGATGTGTGCCGCGACTTTTCTGGCAGCTTCTACATCCGGGCTTCCATCCATGCCAATGGAAAAAGTCTGAATGGGATAACTTATTCCACTCTCTTTAGCAAGTTTTGTCAACAAAGAGGCAACTAAACTAGAGTCCAGGCCCCCCGAGAGAAGACAGCCAATGCGTCTGTCAGCCATTAGACGTTTCTTGACGGCTTCGGTAAGATGGGCACGGATGTTGGAATGAATATCATCTGGAGTCTTGGTAACGTTGACGTCAAACACCGGAGTTTTCCCAACGTACGTGTAGGGTTTTAACGCCTTAAATGTGGTCTTGCCCACATTTGTCAGAGTGTAGGTGGCGGTATGACCGGGTGGAAAAGGTTTAATGTGGAGTTTTGCCCCGTTCTTATCAAGTTCTTTCTTTATGGGAACTAACCCCTTTGCTTCCGAACACAAAGCGAGTGGGCCATCACCCGACAATGAGGACAGCGTAAACATTGGCCGTACGCCAAACGTGTCTCGTCCAAGGTGAACCTCTTTTCTCTTGGTATCAACGACGCAGAATGCAAAAACGCCATCCATTAGTTGTGCCGTCTTTTCCGCACCAAACGCATCGTACAAGTGAAGGATGACCTCGCCGTCACACTTTGTAAAGTAGTCAAATGCGTGTTTCTCGCCCAAGTGCTTGTAGTTGTAGATCTCTCCATTGTAAATCAGGTAAAGATGAGGGAACTTTTTCACTCGCATGGGCTGCATGCCATACAAGTCATCCACAATGGCGAGTCGGTGAAACAACAAGCAGCAATTCTGAAGGTGCGGCACAGTCTCCATGCGGAAGCAATCAGGACCACGGCCAGAAATGTGCATCGCATGCTTAGAGTGATGTGGGAAGTCTGGTATCCCAAAAATTGCCCAAATACCGCACATCTTCTGCAAAATAAACATTAACTATGCATGAGAAACAAACCGCCAGAATACAATCTTTCATTTTACAATTAAGCTATCAATATGTTATGGTGGTTTCGTCTCATTTGGATGTTGAAACATAGTTGCGTGTTTGACTAATTCAGTGCGGTTAGAATTGTCACGCACAGTTACTTTGTAAAAATGTATCACCATCAATTTCAAAAGCTAACGCGGAGATGGAAAAATCAGAAAAAATCTGAGCTTCAGATGGACATTCAACTATTAAATGAGCCACATGGTTATTTGCTAGATAATACACTAATACAGTCTCTTGAATGACAACGGTGCATGTGTTAGGAAGGCAATGATCGTTGTAACTGCATCACGCTGTCAGTTGCAATCAGTTCTCTAATATATGTAATAGGACGACCACTTGATAAATAATATGGGGCATTCGAACCAATGACCTTCTGTGTTTTAATCGGACATTCAACCGCCGAGCAGTGGGAACTCAATGGTAAGAGCTAGGGGTCGTTAATTAAGGTTAGATATTGTTGAGTGTTTTTGTTTACAGACGCAATCAGCGACACACAATGAACGAGAAATTTAAATACTGCACGTGGCGAAAACAGCCTCTCGTTCTCTTATATGGAAAGCAAAATTGGAGTTTTAATAACATGAACGATTACCTTTAAAAACTGAAACACTCCACGTTGTCTATGGTTTTGTGCTTTTTGGGACTGAGTTTCTTGTGCTTCTCCTAATCCTGCAGCCAGATTCGGTCATTTTCAGTAACTCATAACAACTATGCCTCAATGACATTATGGCATGATTGTGCCGTTGTTGACACGTAATGAAATCACGTGATCGATTTTAAATAATCGCGAGCAATGGCTTTGAACAGTAAACTTTAACCGACAGTCACTTAAAGACACAATGGTTTCGCCATAGAATAAAGGTATCGCTAAATTTTATGTAGCTGTAAAGAAACTGCTTGGAAAACAATGAGATAGCTTGAATTTACTGCTGCGTCGGTGTTTCTATAGCAGGGTCCGCGGAGCTGAGGGGGGGGGACAACGGGGGCAATTTCCCTCCCCCCCCACTTTTTTCTCTGGCTTTAATTAGTGTTCTAAGTTTGTAAGAGGGTGTATCTGATGTAAAAATATTTCTCAGTTGACATTAACTCACTCTACGGGCATTTTACTTTTAAGAGGGG
>JAOBBB020340885.1:0-10376 GCA_025331005.2 Zoanthus gigantus | reverse complement strand
TAATAAAAACGTAGTTATATAAAAGGACTATGCAAATTCAATTGTTCTTATCTTTAAAAGTTAAATTCAAATATTCACTTACATATATTGTATTCAGAATGGAAGATGTATTCAATAGACCGATGGCGTATTGATCGACAAATTAGCCTGAATAATAAAATCTGATCTTTCTTAGCTGTAGTGTCCTTGTGAAATATTTTGCTTCCTAAAAAATATTTTCAATTCGTTGCCTTAGTAATGCATTATTTACTCAGCTTACATTGTCGTATTCTTCTGAGATGATTTTTTTTCAAACGAGCATATTGTTTCAATCTCAAAATGACCTATCTGGCTCTCCGACTTTCAATCACAATCAGTCTAGGATTTGAAAAATTATGTAACCTTCTTTTCCGCCAAAGCTCACTCAACTTTTCATCCTTCCGAACTCCGTAACTAGAGTACCGATGAGTGACTAAATCAAAAAAGCTAAAGAAACCGACCGGCTCCATAAGACATTAGACAAACTCGGTTTATTTGAGCTTGTTTATTACCATTAAAGTAATTATCAATATCCAAAAAGCTAAATCATTTACGAGCCTAGTGGCCCATGGAGCCAGCGCTTATCTCCGGTTTATGTAGTATTAAGCGGACGAGGGTCTTTGACTTCCCCTGGGCATGACACCAATCCATCGAAGGTTAGCTCCCAGCAGACGCTGATACTTGTTTGCCTACCCCTGAGGGACGGAAAGCTGAGTTGGCTTAGGCGGAAAAGAATTTTGAACATTTTTGTTCGGAGGGACATCATGGCGTGTCGGATAATGAAGTTATGTTGATAGACCGGGTTTTTGGAGAAGAACGAATGAGAGATAAGGAGGGTCAGTGGGCTTATGGCTGAGAACTGTTGTTCTGGATGGACTTAATTTTAATTAATGACTTTATTTACTCGCAGACAAGACGGTCAGGCGCGCGAAATTAGTTGTCTATGTTTTGTTTTGATCGTTATAATTTTCATTGTAACTGACTGTTTTTAATTATCTTGTTCGTTACGTGCACGTGTGACCACTTTTGATTGTATATAACTTGTGTCAGTTTAACGGTTGGTCTTGTAGTCGCCCTGATGAAGAGCATAATTTAATAATTAGGTCGAAATATATAGGCATAATCGAGTTTATGGATGTCTCAGTTATGTTGATATATTAATTTTGATTGGCTAAAATTAACAAGCGAAAAACTTTGCAGCGAAAAAGTAGAATTCAGTCCTACTTCTTCGATCGAATTCTGATCGACATATTTTCGATCGAAAAAAATTGTTTTTTTCAGTCAATCAGCTTTCCTGAAAAAGTCACCCGACAAGTTCGATCTAAAAATTTGCCTCGTGTAAATCCGCCTTAAAGAAAGCAAACATAAACATAAACATTGACATTTAAAAAACGTTAACAAAAGTTAAATGTAAACTGTTATTATAAAAAGGAAACCTAAACTGAAACAATTAATGAAAAAAGGAAGTGTCTAAATGACCGGCAGCCGGCCAACTAACCTGAAACGCATCGAAGGTAAAGTCTGTTGTATTATATAATCCATTTCTCATCGATAAAGAATGATTGTAAAAAAGTCTTCAGCCCTTCGTACCATGAGCATGCATGCATGAGCTATTTAATTTTGGATTATGCATGTACTGTATGTAATAAGTGTTTGTAATAGAACTCTTGAACAAACTGGTTAGTTTGACCAGCGACAGTTGAGCGATATAACCAGAAAGCTCAAAAATAAAGAAATAATAATAATAATAATAATAATAATAATAATAATAATAATAATAATAATCTGCAAAAATTGAGCTTCATTGCGAACGACACAGAAAATCGACAAAAATATCCAATAATATACAGTTTGCACAAGCTTTAGTCATACCGATCATGAATATTGCGCACTAGTTAATTTTGTTGTACATCTCCTTTGTAATTTAGTCAATTTACCCTATAAAGTTCTTTGATCCTAAGAAATGCATGTCAATTTTTTTCGTGAACTGTTTAAGTTCTTTGCACACTGAAGTGCAATTCTGAGTGAATTGATAAGTGAAATGTTTAGTTGTCAATAAGGAGAAGTGAACTGTAAGTACACTTCAGAAACAACAAGTATCTTCTTTGGTCCTTGTTGAATTTACAACTGTCAGAATGTTCTCATGTTTTCGCTATGACGAACGCGTATGGCGAAGCTTACGATGGTTTGCCCACCCTCTTAGAATGCATGGAATGGTAGCGCATGCAGTATTCCTAAAATTGAACTGAGTCACATAGACACCAGCTACCTGGCTGATGATGATCTAATAAAAATATTGTTTGTATTTTTTGTTTTCCTATTAACAGTGCATCATTACATTCAGCCTTTGGCTAACATTGTTCAAAGAGGGCTGCGCATGCGGTTCTAATTTCTCAGATGTTCCTGAACGTCGCAACCAAATGCGTAGGACAAAAAAAGCGAAACACTTGAAGCAAAAGATTTTAAAACTTCAGGTCGAAATAGGTGTTTTTAAATTACGTTATCAATATGAAAAATGGTTATATATAGCCGTCAGAGGTTCGTAAACCTGACGTCACATAAGTGCCAGTCTTTCGTCAGAACCGCTGACAGGCTAAAGGTTCGAAAAGTCATTTAGCTTCATAAAATCCCCACGAATTGTGATCGAAACAACTTTATTACGTAAATAACTGGTAAAAATGTTGAATAGTTTTTTGTTCGCCTTGAGCTTTTGGAGTTTTTTTATTCAGTGCAAAATTTTGTCAGTCACTGACTGTTATACAACTGAGTAGGTCTTCAAAACAGATTCACAAGGGCAAGATAGCAAGACTGATATTATGAACCGTAATCCTTAACTCAGTTTTATTTCATTTTTTGTTGAATGTATGTTAATGTTGAAACCATTTTAGCTGAGATGATAAACACAGTTTCAATTAATGTGAGGCACTGGGTTTGTTTTTTGAATCCAAGCAAGGGAGTTAGAAATCTTTGAGCTAGAATTCTAGAGTTAAAGCCCGACGCGAATATGCTGCAGTTGTTTTCATCGGAGTGAACTTTCTCTTTGGGAAACAACTTTCTGTGTGTTCAAAAGCCAGTCCGTTACAGTAGTTGTCATTCCGGCAAAGGAATCTTTTGTATTCAGTGATTTAAAAATTATTTTCTGTTATTATTGAGAATGAATATATAGGATATTTTCTGAACTGTCAGGCGGTGTAAACCTAATTAAAAAGGAAAAATTTATTAGCCTGGCCCACAAATGGAATATCGTCGAGATCGATGTGAGCAACAGAGACAACAAAACGTGTTACCGTATTTCGCTTTCATTGTTTCTGTTTCGTTGGTCTTTTTTACTAGTTAACTTTAATTTAGCCTAAAATGACTTAGACGGAAGACATTGGTGAATGCAATATGCTCGCGACGACCACCTAATTCCTATAATAGAATTAGTAAGTGCCTCAATGATCGGCAACCGGCCAAGTAACTCGAAATACAAAATGGCCGGCAGTCATAGAGGTTTTAAAAACTAAAATCAACATTCTTTATTATAAAAACTATCAAACAATTCAGAAGTCGGTATAAGAAGTGAAAATAAGCTGGATAGAGTGCAGTGAAACTCTATAGTCTTGTTTGGCCGTGTGACACTGAAGTACAAGCGAATTTGCTTTTAACAGTGAGATAATAAATAAAATTGGAAATCTGTGTTCAAAAAATTTTTAGCATCTTTTTTCATCTATGAAGGGTCGGTTCGAATCCAATAGGTTTTACCTTCGATGCGTTTCTGGAAAGAAACTGCTGTCCATTTAGTGTTATTCTTGGGTTTCATTTAAAGTCCCACAAGGTCATAACACAATGGCAGATGGAGGTCAAATAATAAACCTAGACTCGGGCCCCCTACGGGTAGCCCGAGTAATGATTCAAACTAGATTCTAATGAGATTCTTTTCTATAACTGACCACCATCTGCGCTGAACTGACCAAATTGTCAACCAAAATAACAACAGTGTTCAGCAAAGAACCGCATTCCTGACGTGGAGACAAGGAAACACAGAAACGTTGGATCTTATATAATAATTTTGCTGCATCATTTTCATAATATTGATTTGGATAATAATAATAATGGTAATAATTATATAGTAAGAAAGGGAACAAAAATAATGATGGTGATGTTTTTAAATTGAGATGTCCCCAACTCGGCTAGCTGCACCTAATTTATTTGGTTTACTGAAGGTCCAATCTGCTTCGCACAGATAATCATTCTGTAATTGCTTTTGAATGCAGTGGCGGTGGAGCAAGATCCTATAATAACTTACCAAGATTAGTCTAAATGGCTCTAGATGAGAACGTCATCCGAAAAGTTATGAATGAGGTTCTCTATGATAAAATAGACAAGCCACTGGCATCGATTTTGAAGTCAATCAACTCCATCGAGAAACATGATGACATTAAAAGTCGCATGAAGCTACTTGAAGACTCTAACGAGAAGTACGAGAAAGAAGTAAAATATCTAAGGAAGGAAATTTCAACGCTAAATAATGAGCTAACTCAGCTCAAAGTTTACTGTGACGATCAGGAGCAGTATGTTCGGCGCAAATGTGCCGAAGTCCACGGAGTTCCAATTTAACACGACGACGCAACAAATCTGGTTAAACAAATTGGTTCTTTGGCTGGCTTAGATATCAGCGACAATGATATCTCAGTAAGTCACCGACTTAAATCCAAGAAATACGAAAGATGCCCACCTATATTTGTGAGATCTGTTCGTCGATCAACCAGAGACAAGTTTATTGCTTCTAGAAAAAATCTAAAAGATTTTACTACCAAAGATATTGGATTAGGTCGACTTGGTGAAAATAAGATCTTCTTTCAAGAAAGTCTAACGGCGAAGAAGAGAGAGTTGTTTAAGAAATGCTTGGACATCAAGTAAAAACACAAAGTCAAATACATATGGACCCACTATGGAACAATCTACTTGAGGAGGAATGATTCTGCCCAGCCTGTAAAAATCACCTCAGATAGTGATCTCAGCATGGTAAATACTCATGCAACAAACTCGAAACTATGCACAGGCTGCTATATATAGTCCAGATCATGGCAAAAATGCCTTACAATCATCCAACAAAATATTTAATAGTGAACATTACAACAATACTATCGGTAAGGCCCAAGGCAGTCAAATTTGTACAAATTTAGAAGTTAGTTATTCTAATTTAGACCAAGATATGCCTGTTTTTGTTTTTTTTTTCTAGAATTAATATTATGCCAAACAAAAGCCATATTGATCCAGAGAGTAATATACCTTCTAGGATTAACTTTAAATACTACACTTTAAATGAATTTCATAATTCAACAATCATCAAACAATCACTCCTAGATAAAGGCGTTCAGTACTAATCACTCTAACATCAGAAGCATGTCAAACTGAATTTTGACAGTTTAAATCAAATGCTTTGTGATCTGAACTATCCATTCCACTTAATCGGCATTAGCGAGACTTGGCTTAAGCCTGATAACCACTTGAATTTTGACTTATCAGGCTACACATTTCTATCACAACCGAGCTTACAAAGAGCAGGCGGTGTGGGAATGTTCATAAATTCTCATCAAAAATATCACGCTAGATTTGATTTGTCTACCTGTAAGGATGAATGCGAGACACTTTGGGTAGAGATTGAAAACCATCTAGATAAAAATATATTATGTGGAATTATTTACAGACATCCAAACTCAAACACAGAATCCTTCTTCAACCATTTATTTCCAAATATTGAAAAGATTGACCGCTTTACTTTAGGTGACTTTAATATTAATTGTTAAATTATGACAATCATAACCTTATTGAATTGTTTGTGAACACTCTCAATTCATACATTTTTGAGCCACATATTACCAAACCCAACCAGAATTACAAATCATACCAATACTTTGATTGATAACATTTTTCTAAATTCCTTTGAATTTGAAACAATAAGTGAAAATTTAATATCTGACTTATCAGACCATCTACCAAATTTTTTAATTGCTAATAATTTGCCCATGTGTAAAGAAAGGTCTAACTTATTTCAAAGAGATTATTCCAATTTTGATAAGGAATCATTTCAGTTATCCTTTGAGTCAGTAAATTGGAAACATATGCTTGAAAATAAAAGTATAGATGATATGTTCAAATCTTTCTTCACTACAACAAATGATATAGTAAATCAATTCATTCCTCTAAAAAAGATATGAAGGAAAAAATCAAATTTAAAATGAAACCCTGGATCACTCCAGGTTTAAGAACCTCCATAAGCAACAAAAACAAACTTTACAAACAATACCTCCGGAACAAAAATGATTATATCTATGGCAAATATAAGAAATATAGAAATAAACTAAATCTACTACTGAAGTCCAGCAAAGAAAAATACTATACTGAGTATTTCAGAAATAGCCTTGCTAACTCTAAGGCTACCTGGAAAGTTATTAGACAACTGATATAATTAAAAATGAAAACATCAACCGTACCCTCAAAGATCATCAGGGATGGGATAATGATGCCATTACAAATGCCAAAGATGTCGCTTATGAATTTAATAACTTCTCCGCTAACATAGGCTTATCCCTTGCAAAAGAAATACCCCAATGTGAAGCAAATTATAAAGATTTTCTATCTCATCCTGCAAGTAATAGTTTCTCTCCAGTATCAACAGCTGAGATTAGCGAAATAATAAATACAATTGATCCAACCAAGTCAGTTGGCCCTTACAGCATTTATGTAAGGATTTTAAAATTTTGAAAGATGTTATCACGGTCCCACTAAAAATCATTGCTAATGAATCGTTTTCCTTGGGAATAGTCCCAAGCCTATTTAAAATTGCTAAGGTTGTTCCTGTCCACAAAAAAAATTCTGTCCTAGATGTTTCTAATTACTGCCCAATTTCATTACTATCAGTCTTTAATAAAATTATTGAGAAACTCATGTACAATATATAGACTTACATCCTATTTTGACAAGTTTTTTGTCTTCTATGACAAACAGTTTGGCTTTCGCCCAAAACACTCAACGTCTCATGCATTAATATTATTAACTGATAAAATAAAGGAAGCCATCGATAAGGGCTTCCACTGTGGTGGAATATTTTTGGATTTATGCAAAGCCTTTGACACTGTAGATAATGCCATTTTGAGGGAAAAATTAGAATATTATGGAATAAGGGGTACCACCCTCAAATGGTTTTCTTCTTACTTAACAGACAGAAGACAATATGTCTCTGTCCGCGATGCTGACTCAAACTTTTTGCCTATCACATTCGGGTGCCACAAGGTTCTATCCTTGGCCTCCTACTGTTTCTCGTATAAATGAATGACTTTCATTTATGTTCAAGTCTTCTTGAAATCTATCTATTTGTTGATGACACAAATTGGTACTTAAAAAATAAAAAACTTTCTGATCTTGAATCCAAAGTAAATCATGAATTAATCAAAGTTAACAATTGGTTATGTGCTAATAAAATGTCCTTAAGCATTGACAAAACTAGTTTTGTTATTTTTCATCCACACCAGAAACGCCTCACTTTTAATATTGAATTAAAAATTAACAAAAAAGTGATACGACATGATTCTTGTATCAAATATCTTGGAGGAAAATGCATATCCATGAACTTGGCAAAAAAGTCTCAAAAGGTTTTGGTATACTCTCTAAATAATAATTGTATCTTGCCATGACTTGAGTATTGTTGAAAATATTCCGTATACAGCTAATCAGCTCGATACGTTTTCTTACTTCTCTGAGCGGCTTTTACCAAGTCTTTGTAATATTTATACATATCATGTATTATTTTGTGTGAATCTAAGGTAATAAAGTTATATCTATATATAGCCCCCTGACTACTCTTCCACCCACCCATCCTCTACTTATCTACCCTATCCCCTAATACGAATTCCACTGTATGGAGTTGAACTAGGGAACTTGCACACAAAAGCTTCCAACGCAATCCACTGGACTCTCAGCGCTTCAGCCGCATGAAACTCGCAAATTTGTCAATACCAACAATAAATTGACTTTTTAGACAAGAATTAACTATGTTGAAAAAAAATATTCAACTACTTAGAAAATAAATTGAATGGTTAGAAAAAAAGTTAAAAAACAAAATTTAACTGAAATGAAAAATTAATTGCACCATATACATTAAAATATACCTTACCTTTTACCATAGGTATATAAATCTAAAATTATTGGAAAGAACTGAAAAAGTGTATTAAGCTAGTGGGGGAACAAATTAGAAATACTTGCGCAAACTACAAGAATGTCAACAATAAGAGGGTAGAGTGTAAAACTGGTAAAATTCTCGTTAAAACTTAAAAAGCTTTCATTCGGCCAATAGCTCTCTCCACATGTATCTTGGCAATGGCAATTTTTTTGGTTGCAATAACTTTATCTTTAGACATCTCTTCAAGTCCCGATCTTGGTGGTGGGATTTCAAATGTAGCCCCTCTCACCATGAGATCTTTTTCTATTGTGAATCCCCTGTCTGCCATTGTTAAGTTTGTAGGTTCTAGGAGACCAAGAAACCCTGATTCTCGAAGGATGTGTTGGCCAGATGCTCTGCCACCCCATGCTTTTCAAAGAAAAGTGACCATACCACTTGCCGCTATTCCGTCAAGGAATTTAACAGTGTTATGTTTTTATAGTCGCAACAAGTGAGAGCTTGAATTTGAAGATTTCTCCGACGATCAATAAATATCTCACAAAATTGTTTATATTTAGGTCGGTATATCTCCCGAGATCCCTTAAACATTACCCAAACCTGCGTTGCACAATAGACTGCAGAAATTTCGTTTCACATGGTCGACAGAGCAATTTAATCAAATTTACAAGCTCCTTTTTGTAAGACATCCACTTTCCAGGCCTCCTACTTTAATAGAATTGTTAAGATTTGGAACACTTTTTGTAACTCTGCACCCAACACTTGTTTCTGCAATCTGGCCTCCTTCCAATTATTTGTTAAAGAGACACTGTGGAACGTCCTTCTAAATACATTTAACATAGACCGACCATGTACTTGGTCGCTAGTGAGATCGTGCCCATGCCACCTGGGACACTGACTGTATTAGCATCATTTTATCTGTCTAATATTTAACACCTATTTAAGTATTCCTTATTCATGTAAGTATTACTTTTATTCGTTTTATCTACTGGAAGGGACCTGGCATGGGAAACAATGCGTGCCAACCTATTTGAGTAGTTTTTTCCTTTTTTTTCATTTTGGTATATGTATTATCCTTATTTAATATCTGATGTACATCTAATATTATTTAATATTAGATGTTTGTTATATGCTATTTATTTTCCAAGAGTACCTAATAAAGTAATTAAAAAAATATTCGACTACTGGAAAGCAATCTCCGTGACCAACTGGGTGAACCGATTTCTACACATCAGAAGCAACCGCGAGGAAAGGATCACAAGACCTTAAGCTACAGAAAAGACGAGCAAGCAAGTGGTATTCTGGGTGAAGAGAGTACAGTTTCGTTGTGAAAAAACAGTTTCAAAGAACAACAATAACAGTTAAACTTGAAGGACGAAGAAGAAATCTACAGATGCACGGGACGAATCCAGAATCACTACCCGATCTATCTACCTAACAACATATGCACTGAGAGTTTAGTAATGCACACCCAGACTCACCTGTCACGAGGGAGTGGGCCTATGTCTAAATTTAGAGAAACATGTTGAACCCCAAACCTGAGAAGTATGGCCGAACGTCTATTCAATAATTGCTATACAAGCAAGAGATTCAGGGTTTCTCCAGTTGCAGTACTTCCTCCCAGCCAACCTTCCCAAGGACGGAACTTAAGGCACTGCAGCATACCAAGTTGTAGGCGTGGATTACGCAGGACCATTCAGGTATCGTGTGGGGAGCAAGGAAGAAAAGGCGTACATCATATTGTATGCATACAGTCTTACTAGAGCGCTGCACTTAGAACTGTTACCAAACCAAGAAACTGAAGAGCTTATTAGAAGTCCGAAATGACTTATAGCCAGGGGAAATAATTCTAGCAGCTGCCAAGACAATATTTAATTTTATTGTAATCTTATCAATGTTATTAGCATTTTATTGTCACACAGTTTTTCTTTGTATTATTGTATTTTTTTATTTATTTACGGAATCCTGGCATACTGCAATTACTATTCTAGCAGCTGCCAAGACAATACTCAATTTTTATTGTAATCTTATCCATGTTATTTGCATCTTATTGTCACACAGTATTTCCTTTGTTTTTTTGTATTTATTTTTATTCGCTTGTTATTTTCTCACTTTTTTGCACATATATATTTTTACCTCCGCTTTTTATACTTCACTTTTTAAAGATTGCAGACTGGCAATCGAAAGCTTAGTGTTT
>JAOBBB020340796.1:0-10377 GCA_025331005.2 Zoanthus gigantus | reverse complement strand
AAATGATAATATGGTAATAAGTATAAATACACACTCGTAATAGTAATTAGCATAAATACAAAGATTAGCAACAAAGTTTTAAGTTCTACAACAACTACATAAAGATGCCACCTGTCAAGTCATCCACGATGAGAAGCTGACAGAACTTTCTTTGTATCAACAGGCATCCTTCATCCTCCTTGGGCACCATGCACAAACTTGAATTCTAACTTGCCCAAGCTTGGGCAAGCAGGTCTCAAAGTTTGCTTGGGCAAGCAAGTCTTAAAGTTTGCTTGGGCAAGCAAGTCTCAAAGTTTGCTCGCCCGAACCAATTTCCCATTTGCCTGCATTTAAAATATTCAAGGTTATTATTGATGCACGAGACTCTCACGAAAAGTACGTTTTAATGATACATGTCTTCCTTTCCTTCTGTTCAACGTTTTTCTCAAAATATCATCAAGGGAAAAGCCTTACATAAAAATTCCGCTACTAGGTAACTGATTTTCACCTTTCAATTGAAAAACTTTTTTAAGCGATTGTGTGGCTAAAAAACGATAGGCATTTTTCTTAGTTTGAAACATCATTACTAAAACAGATGTTGCTATTTAGTTGGCAAAGGATTTTGGCTGGGCACTTGCCCATCGGGCAAGTGAATGTGAAAAGTTACTTGCCCGACCTCAAAATCTACTTGTCCTGGACGACTGGACGGGTTTTTTTTCGAGCCCTGCATGCATGCAGAATGCAAACAAACCTGACACTGATTGTGATCTGTTCGTGGTATGATTGTAAATATAATAATATACACATGCTCCTGAGTGGCACTGTAATTGCTACTAACAGAAAAACTAAATAAATGAGAAAAACCTTGGGTAGTAAGGAAATAAATATGATAGGTTGCTGCTTTTCTAAAAGTGTTCAAATGTTTGTTTTTTTTCTTTAAAAAAAACTGATAGACTCTCACTGTTAAAAACTCAAAATAATTGTTATTGGGAAATTGCAATTAGTATTATTGTTAATATTACCTTTCACATTATTATCATGTTTATTATTAAACTACAAGTTAATAAAAAATACAATCGACCCCTTTGTTGAAGTTTATTTCATTCTCTAAATAACTATAAACACATCTTTCTCTCAAGTTCTTTTCTAATCAGTTTCATTTGCATTCATTATTTCTAAAAATTTATTCTATATTAGACAATATAAAATTATTATTAACATGTAATAAAGTAACTATAGGAGCAATTTGTTAAAAAGCAACACACTACACTACAAATAATGAAACTTTTTAACTTTTTACTATTTTTGGTGGTGCTAAGAGTCTTTTCATCAAATGCAACAATTACAGAGTGCAGCTAATCACTGATAGTTTCTGAAAAGCACAAAATTGCCTGCCTAAGATTGATTTAATATAATTCCAATTATTGGTAACTACCAAGGACATTCTCTTATTTATAAAGCACTTACTTGATACCCAACACTTTTCCCAATCTCCTCTCCTCTCTCACTTGCAACCCTCTCAGCCAATGACATAGCTACAATTCGTCGAGGCTGCAAAAATGCCAGAAATAAAAATCATATATCTTTTCTATAACATCCATAGTACTTTCATAAGCAATGAAAATCTTATTCATGGATACTCAATTAAAAAACCTAATATGAAAGAGTTGTGATTTTGGAGGTTTTGCCCATGAAAATCCTATGAAAATTATTTTTACAGCCATTTCAAAAGCAATGCACTAGTAAGGCATAGTTAAATTCACATATTATCTTGAAAAAATTTTTATTTTTTAACACTGAAAATTTTAATTTTGTTTTCTTATTAATTTTCTAATCTGATTCAAAAACTTGCTAGACAAAAAAGTCATCTATTAAATGTTCAACAATATCCAATTTTTTTTCTTGATTATCAAAACAACCCTTAAATACAAAAGAAACGTTTAAAACTACAATAAAAACTTATCAAATAATTAATACAAATTTGTTTATGATGGATCATTGTTCTGTTAATGCTAAAAACATGGCTTAAATTTATTTCTATGTACTTTAATATCTCACACTGAATGTCAGTTTAAAAAACGTTTAATTCAATGCCAACAAGGAATTGTAATGAAGTCCACTGAAGTCTAATGAAGTGTAAGGAAGTACTATGAAGTTTAATGCAGTGTAATGAAGTGCTATGAAGTCTACTGAAGTGTAATGAAGTACTATGAAGTCTACTGAAGTATGATGAAGTACATATCATAAACAAAGTCTACTGAAGTCATATGAAGTCTACTGAAGTATGATGAAGTACCATAGAGTCTACTGAAGTACTATGAAGTCTACAAGAAGTAATTATGTGAAGTTTAGAGAAGTCTAGTGAGGTACATTGAAGAATGCTGAATTCTACTTAAATCAATATAATGAATACTACCAGGGCTTAAAATCCACAACGGCCATGCAGCATTTGCCATGGATGCCCATGGCCATTGCCGTAATGCCCCCAGAAATGTGTACAATTTATGGCCACAAACGGCCTGCCCCTTGTATGTTTGGTGCCGCCGTGCCTTAAGAAATAATTATTTGACATGTTAAAACATAATTATTAGGGAACTTTTCTGTTTTAATAATTAATACTGCCTGAATGAGCTGAAAGTGACCAAATTATAATTTTATTGAGGTGATAGTCGAATAAAGAACACAAACATATTTTTGGCAAAAATCTTGGCTGTGTCCCTAAAATGAAAGAGTTCAAGGCCTGTACTACTGAAGTATAATAAAGTATATTGAAGTATAATGATATACAATAAAGAACAATGAAAATTTTAAAAACAGAATGGAATGTAATAATCCTTGAATATTGCATATTAATCAATGAATAGTAATTACGGTATCAGCTACATATGAATGAAACATAATTTATATGAATAAAGACATTATGGTCTAGAATATATCCGGGTGCATTCATGGCATTTTACCATGGAGTATATACCCCACTTTTAGGTTAAGAAACTTTTCAATTGTGCCGGCCTCAAATAGTGAATAAATTGGGGTTAAAAGAGAGTTAAAACCAGAATTAGACAGTACCTAGTTACTGTATTATCTGCTTAAAATGGCATTTACTAAATACATTTTGTTCTAAATATTCAGTTTTTGGTCTTGCTCATTGGCAATTAACAGTCATTACTACAAGTATTATTAATAATAATATCATTATTTTAGGCAATCTAATGAATCGAAGCAATAAATTACCTGGGTAACAACAATGTTGCACAAAGAACCCTTCTTGTTTTGAATTGCATCATCCAATATAAACTGAGGAATCTAATAAATGAAAATGTTTTAAAAAGTATTCATTTTGAAATTCAAACAATATTACACATACCCTGGTTTTCTTTTTAATGTAAAACATATAGAGTGAAATGATTAGGAAGTCAAAAATATCAAGAAATCTTAAATGCTTGTGCAATATACCTGGGTTGTCTTCCCACATCCTGTTTCTCCAGAAACTACAACAACCTTATTTGTATTAATAAGATTCACAATTTGATGTCTGCAAAAAATAAGTATTTAGAAACATAGATTTATCAATAGAAATCCTTAGTTCAAAAAGTTAATCCAAACAATAATAAGATTAACATGTCATTTTCACTCTGGGTACTTTGACTAAAAAATTACTACTCAAGATGTTCTTTAATCGGATCTATTTACACATGAATATCAAGACTAACAATAAACATTTTAAATTTTGATGATTTATTAATAAAAAAATAATAGAGATGGTCTTGGCAAATTTTGGTTTACACTTTTTGCCTATTACAGTAGGTGCCCCAGTTTCAAACAAGGTTACAAAACCAAAAACTCTGAAAATTATGTAGAAATTGCATTGGAAGTTATGGTTCCCTGATATTGTTCATGGCTGTTACTGGAAGTTTTATAATGAATAATGCATAACATTTTAAATATTTTACCACCCACTATTTTTGACATATTTAAAAATTACCAATAAAAAAAAAATTATTTTTTGCTGATTCATTTTTTTTTAAATTTAGAATGAAATAATTTTTATTTATCTTGATTGTTGATTCATTTCTAAAAGTTGTATGCTTAAAAGCAAGTACTTGTAAACAACCACATTGAGAGCAGATTCACTTAGTAATATACCTTAGTGAGGCTGCTGGCAGTTTTGACGTCACTTCTCTGATCTTCAAAACAGCAGTGTCTTTAGTCATCTTTAATTTCTGGTACTCCTGATACAATTCAGTGTTCATTTGTTCATGCTGGTTTAAAGTGAATTCACATACTGGAAGTCCACAAAATACATCAATAATGTTACTTGCTACACAAGAAGGCAGCTGGCCACTTTCCTGTGCTTGAGAAGTTTGTACTGTAAATGGTGCATATGTTTGCTGTGAGCTGTGAGACAAAGAGTGTGATCCTACATATGGATTACAAGTATACGACGTTCCTTGTGATAACAAAGAAGAAGTCTGACTTTCATAAGTTGCATATGTCTGTACCACATTTGATTCTAAACTCTGGTTTTTCATCATGGCCTGCCCCACAGTTGGTTCTTTAGACTGTTTGTCTCCAGTCATTTGTTGTACTGTTTGTAACACAGACTCCAGCTTTAACAAAAGTTCATTACTGATTTCAATCCATTTTGGTTCATCCTCCTTTCCAATTTCTTGTTTTCTTATTATTGCAGTTGCTCCACCTGCTTTTAATACTCCAAGCTCCTACAACAAGTCAAAACTACAATTAACAATGTGATATGATTTAAAATGGTTTTCATTGGTAGTTGATAATTCAAATTTAGTTACTGAAATATACAAAAACCAATAACATTTCATAGATTAAAACATTCTTGAAGCATAAAATTTTTTATATTACCGTATTTGACTGAGTAAACGCCCACCACCCCCCCCCTGTGGTAATAAATCTGGTCAAAGTTTGGGGGTGGGCACTTACTCGAGCATGGGCGCTTGCACGGTAAGTTTCCAAAGGTAATTTGCATAATAGTCCCTTTTCAAAGCCCAAAAAAACCTACTTCGTACAGGTTAATAAACGCAACAATTTAATATCAACAATTATTGCAATACAATATTCCAAGATTCATGAATATCAAAACTCAAAGTCCAAGTTCTGTTTTTACGACTTGTAAGTCTTCTCATCTGTATGGTACAAAATATATGTCATTACTTAAAAAGAAATCACGTAGAACTGCAGGACAAACATCAATTTATTGATTCTAATTCATTGGAAAACTTTCTTACAACTAACTCATGAAATTACTGCTTATAATTAAACTACATGACCAAAATGTTTATATTTAATAAATAATCTGATTTACGAAAGAAAGAAAGACTTGTGCTCATCACCACCCCAAAGTACAGAGGCAGTGCAGCTCAATGAGGTCGGACCGAAAGCATATATAGGCACCCCTGGCTGTTGCTATATGGACCATGTATGACCTCAGAGCACAGCATCAAGGAGGGAGGAAAACCGGAGTACCCCGAGAACAATATTTTGAAATAGAAACATTTCACTGGAAGTAAAACGGCTCATTAAACCAGCCGAATTTGGTAGCAACACCCTAGAGTTCCTTGTTCCTTCTACTTTGTAGTGAATGACCATTATATGCTCTTTTATTCTTTTTCTCTTTTCCCATCGATGTTTTTGAAAAAGCTAATCCAAACAGTAAAAAACTGGTCCATTGTGTTTTGTCTTGCATAAATTTTAAAAATAATCTGGCCATCTCTGTCGATTTGTTTAATTTTTTGCACTTGGCAAGAAACAGTATTGCCAGTATTAGCCAGTTATCACAATAAGCTCTGCTGCTTTTATTTGTAAACGAAAGTGCAATTTCAGGTTCTTGGTTGTAAAATAAAAGCAAAGCAGCCTTTCAAAAAATGCTGACATAGATTTGGACTTCAAGTAGCGTCAAAAATAAAAATATAACTGGTACCATCAAATGCAACACTTGAAATTCCCAAAAGAGAACACAAAGAAGGAAAGCAAGGCTTTTATTCTCTTTATTTATTAGAAATTACCAAATAAAAATTTGACAGCGATTTAGAGAATTTAATAAGCTTTTCAGTGATATATCAGTTTTTAGGGTTACGTCGCGAAGTAACAGAGATAATTTTTTATGCTCCATTAACCAAAAACACCACTTAAAGTGAAAAATAACTTTGATTCAAAATTTTTAGTTTAGTTCAAAAGTTAGTAACTGGTTTTGCAAAATCCCATTATTGCCAATATCTTCAAGAAAGGTAACGCAAAACCTAATGTGTGTGATAATTTGACAGGAACCTTGCAAAATTTAACTGAAAAATTCAAATTAATAAAAAAGAAGTGGTAATAAATAAAATACAAAACTTCTGTCCTCAACCCTCAACTTTTTCCCTTGACTCTTGACTTGCAACCCTTGACACTTAGCTACACTCAGAATTTGTCTGCTTTTTTATCTGAAATGAGACAGACTGTCTCAACATTAAAAGCCTGGTTTCCATATAACAAACGACAGGTGCAATTATATGGAAACCAGGCTTAAATAGTTTTTCTAAACACGGTTAAGTTCATTTTTAGGACGTTTGGGATCATTTCTGTACTGGAGCGTACTTATTTATGCATGCAGTTTCATGGCGTAAATCACAATAGAAGTTAGGGTCTGGGTAAGGGTTAGTTTGCATGATTAAACAAAAGTACGCCATACGGACTCCCCAGACATTCGTTCTCGAGGTCTCTTTGCTAAAAAAAATATAATTATATCAGACGCACCTCAAGTTTGAGACAGGCAATTGCTGCAGCTCTCTTCTCTGCATCTTTCTTTTCAAAAGCTTCGCCGACAACATTAAAGACCTGAGGCCATGGGATTTCCAATCTTACCTTCCAAAATACACCTGAAACATTCTCATACTGATATTTTAACTTCTGATTCTTTATTGCACCTTGGAGAACATTGTGAAGCTTTTCTTTGGCATTCGGAAATCTTTGTTCTTCGTGAACACCCAAAAATGTGTAGCCTGGAGGTAATCCTTTGTATCCCATACCAAATCCGCGAGATCCTCGTCCACGTCCATGGAAGTTTACTTTCCCAGAAAATCTCGCTCGACCTCTTGATAATGATGGTGGACGCGTTCTTGTCTGTAAATTTCCTGAAAACCCTTTGCCGCTTGCCGAATAGGATCCACCAAAAGCAGCTCCTGCACTGAAACTAAATCTCGGAACTTGACTTGACATAAGAGGTTGAGGTTGAGAGCTTCCTGCTCGAAAATAATTTAGGTTTTGATTTTTGATGCGGATATGCCCTCTCTCGGCCGCCATGTTGGATTTGTGTAATTTGTCTCAGCGTTGCATTTTGGGAAGGTCAGACACTGCGACACGAGTGTTTTTCCACGAGACAACCACGTGCACTTGGTACGAAATTGCTTAACAGTTTGTACGTTTCGGTGGTTTTAGAAACGTGAAAAAGGTTATGGATTCGTTTCTTTCCGCTGTTGGAGCTCTTGCTGTAGTTTACTGTGGTTTTAAATTTTCATTATCACTATTGCGTGGCTTCAGAGCTTTTATTTTACCAGCTCTTGGTTTCAAGAACAACTTAAAGCGTTATGGCGCTTGGGCCGTTGTCACGGGATGCACGGATGGGATTGGAAAGGCTTATGTAAAAGAAATTGCAAGGCAAGGTATAAACGTCGTATTGATCAGCCGAAATCAAGAAAAACTCAATAACTTATCAGAGGAGATCAGGGCACAGTTTCGCGTGAGCACGAGGATAATAGTTATAGATTTCGTTGACGGAGTTGAAGTCTATGATGGATTGGAAGAGAAGTTGTCAGATATCGAAATTGGAATTTTGGTAAACAATGTGGGCGTGTCCCATTATCCGGAGTTCTTCCAGAATTATCAGCGTGATGAATGTTGGAAGATGTTGAATGTGAACTGTCTGTCTGTCCTCATGATGACGCACATCATTCTGCCACAGATGATAGCAAGGAAGAAAGGACTGGTGTTGAATATTTCATCAGCATCAGGACAGTTCCCAGTTCCTCTCCTCCAAATTTATTCTTCAACCAAAGCCTTTGTTGATTTCTTTTCTACTTGCCTCCGTAATGAATGTTCAGGCAGTGGTGTTGATGTCCAATGTGTTCTGCCATTCTATGTTGCAACCAAAATGAGTCGAATTCGAAAACCTAATATGATGGTCCCAAGTCCTGGTGACTATGTGCGTCAGGCACTTGGCACACTGGGTGTCTATTCTCGATCACAAGGATGTTGGACACATGCACTACAAGCATATTTGATGGGGCATATACCAACATGGATAACTGAGAAAATTACCTTCAATTTTAATTTGGCTCGCCGAAAAGCAGTTTTGAAAAAACTTGCAGAGAAAAAGGAAAAGGCCGGGCATAATGATTGAAAGACAGATTTGAAAGAAACTTTGTCCACTTATGAATGGGATAATTGAAAAGTTGTGTACCTTGATGGGTTGATAATGTAGTATATATATAATTCATATTCATGTCAGATTATTTTTTGTCTGGCATTTTTTACTATTTTAAAAATCTATCAAGCACTTTGATTGCTATCAAATTTTACTACCTAACACATAAACAGTTCTCATCTTTTCATAACTTAGAATTCAATTTTTTAGCAAAATATCACTCAATTTAAAAACTTGACCAACTTGCAAATCCAAACTTTTCACCAGTATTACCACAACAGCCCTTGAACCATGTTTCACATACACTGGTATTGATTATTTTGGCCCTTTAAATTTTAAGAGGAGATGATCTGTTGTTAAGCATTGGGGTGTAATATTCACATGCATGAATTCTAGAGCTGTGCATTTGGAATTGGCAAGCTCTTTAGAAAGAGATTGTTTTATCAATGTTCTGAGATTTATTAATCACAGAGGAACACCCAAGTCTATCTGCTCTGATAATGGAACGAACTTTGTTGATGCTGAGAAAGAATCAAAGAGGCAATTCATTGAGAGGATGTAAGTGGGTGTTTCAAATGCCAAAGGATTCACACGCCAGTGGCATATGGGAATGATTGATATGCAGTACAAAAACCATGCTTAAAGCTATTCCTGGTGAAGGCCTCATCGACGAAGAAGTGCTAAAGCGACTCTTCTTACAGAAGTTGAGTCCATCTTAACTCAAGACCTCTCTGCCCAGTATCTGATGATCTAAACTACTGTAAACCTTTAACCCCAAATCAGAATATTAAAAATGCCCCCAAGATATTAGACAAATCTTCTCAATTTTATTTTGTAAGAAGAAACCAGATGTTACAATGTACAGATAATTTCTGGTTTAACTCATTTCATGACATTGTCACATGGCTATCAAAAACTGTCAAATCTTGCATGCGTTGTTCTGAATAAATGATAAAATGTGACGATCATACCACGTCAAGTTTGTCAAATTTACACTGTTCTTTGAAGTTGTGCTGAATCTTTGGTGTCCGCCGGACCAAGTTTATAGCTTTGGAAGAGCTTCTCAACTTGCTGTTTCAAGATGGCTGTTTTATGCACAACACCACTAATTTTGCCTGACTTTTTAAGTTCCTTGACAAATGCGTCTAAAGCAGGGTTGGCAATGATAGAAAACTGTTTGGAGTGTGGAGGCATGCGAAGATACCTGTCAATGGCTGCACGTATTGCCTTCCAGGAAGATGACTTGTAAAATTGACCACCTTGTTTTGTTGCGGATGTATTAGAACTTTTTAGGCAGGCATTAAGTTCCTCTTTATTCATTTCCTCGATTGGTGTAACACTGAATTTGTTTCCGGGAGTCAAAAGCCAGTCTGAAGAGGTTAGTGAAATGTAACTAATTAACTTAATTAATTTGTAAATTGTCTCAACTTGCATTGTTTTGCTTTAACTAACACAGATGCTTACATTGTCAAAATAAAATTTTCAAGTTTTTACCTTGAAATATTTTCATGCCATACTTTGTGGCTTTCTTTGTGCTCCCTGGTGTTGCTTTTTCTAATAGTTCAATTACTTCCTTTTCATTCAACTCCGGTGTGAAGCGATTTTCGCTTTTAATTTTAAGCAGACGAGTACACTTACCATATTTGCAGATTATGGTATATTGGCTCATATACCATAATGACTAAGCCAATAAAAAGTCTTGAATTTCATTATCCAGTGATCCAGTTTTTAATAATAACTATTATCCTATTATTTAATAATAACTTTTGTCCTTGGGAGCAAGGACTGTCAGGAATGCTATGTTGGAGAGACCAAGCAGGCCCTGGGTACTAGGATGAACCAGCATCGAAGACCAAGCTCTAATCCAGCCCAAACTTCAGCGGTGTATATCCATCTGAGATCCGCTGGTCATGCCTTCAGCTTGGAAAACGTGGTGGTTCTTGACAGGGAGGAGCAGTGGCACAGGA
>JAOBBB020340709.1:0-10377 GCA_025331005.2 Zoanthus gigantus | reverse complement strand
CACGATAAAACACATACCTATGTTTTATCGTGCGAAGGCTCCGCCGGCTAAGAAATACGTTGGGCTCTGGGGGCGAGAATGAGTCCGCACTTCCTAACCGTTGGTTACTTCTAGCATTTGATCATTATTCCAATTAGTATTCCGAAAATAGTTTCAACGATGGAGCCCAAAATAAAAGTAAGTGCCTTGCAAAGTGTAGTACATTTTTACCCTGGTCGACTCATTAAGTTTTAAAAATGATTGAACGAGTTAAGAAAGATCTTATAGTCTAAGAAATATGGCGTTGTACATCTACAACCTTGAAGGTTTTATCCATTCACACAGTTTCTGTGGTCTTCTATCAAGTAAGAAGGGGTCCTCGAAAGGACAAGCGAGATAACCGTAGATATCACCACTCTGGGCAACCTAGGCTAAACGGATTGAAAAATTTAAAAACTGCCTTAAAATCTGCAAGAATGGATCTAAAGCCG
This sequence comes from Zoanthus gigantus, assembly GCA_025331005.2. Taxonomy (NCBI): domain Eukaryota; kingdom Metazoa; phylum Cnidaria; class Anthozoa; order Zoantharia; family Zoanthidae; genus Zoanthus; species Zoanthus gigantus. The sequence continues at coordinate 9,907 of JAOBBB020340709.1, read as the reverse complement.
CTAAACTATACAAGTTGAAACTTTTTAAAAGCTGAAACTTGTGTGCAATGGCGCAGAGAAACAAGGTTCAGCAGGCGTTGCACCATGTAACATAGTCTGTTTTGTGAAACTTTTTCAAACTTCCGTTGCGAGACAAGTTTCACGAAAAGTGGAACCGTATTGTACTTCGGCAACAGTCGCAAGAGTTTCACCGTAAAACGCCACTTGAAACTGGTCTCTCGGTCCTGTCACGCTACGCTGCATAAACCAATCACAAAGCTGAACAAGTTTCGACCTTTCATGTTAAACGGTGCATTGCCTGCTGCAACTTGTTTCGCAGCGCCGTTGCACAAAAGTTTCAGCTAAAACATTCAGCGTGTAACAGCGGCCTTAAGCATTCACAGATAACCAGACTTAAGATTAGTCAAGTTTATTGCAAAAAAAAATAAATAAATCAGAATATATTTTCCCATACAACTTAAAATTTGTAACGTAATACTCGTGAGCCAGGGCTGCATATGCTACAAGGAGAAATATACGTAAACTTTTTACCAGCATAAAAACGGACTGCGTACTGGAGCAAATTAAACAACAGGTTAAGCTGTGGTGGTAAGTATTCTAAAATCGCAAAGGCAACTACTCGACAAGAAAGTGCAGAAACTGTCTTGTGAAATTCGAGGATGGAAACAGAAGTTCGTGTTTAGCAATGTCTTGCAATTTTTTCGGTGAGACAACAAATGCTCGACTGATGAAAGACACTAGGGGAACCAAACTCTTGAAAGAAATAATGAAAAAGAGTAGAATTCATGTCAAAAACTGGTATTCTGTAGAATACGCTCGTCTAAATCTTTTCAATTTTTAACTGTTAGAACCGTAAAACTAAAGACCATTAATGTATGGGTGTGGTCTCAAAACTGCATTGCAAGAGTTGTGCAAGTACTTCAGTATGACTAAAGGCACTAGGTGTGGGAAGGGGGTGACAAATGCTTGTATGACGAAAGGCAATAGGTGTGAGAAGGGGGGAACAAATGCTTGTATGAAGAAAGGCACTAAGTGTGGGAAGGTGGAACAAATGCTTGTATGACGAAAGGCAATAACTGTGGGAAGAGACGGGAGGGAATTGGCTGAATGCCTCTGTGAATCGTACTCCGCGAACATGTCGACTCCATAACAGCAGCGATTAGCGATTTCCAAACATGCCACTGTAACTATATCGAGGTCTTTATTACAAAGTAAGAAAAATAGTTCCTGTAGTCATTAAGTTTATTGAAGATTTGCAAAAAATTAAACCTACAGTTAATGTCATCGTTCTTTGCCTCTCGGTGATTCTCGGGTTATTAAAATCAAATAAATAGGTGATTGGGGTGAGGTTTGTAACTAATCTGTGATCATGTCACTCAGTGCAATGTGTGAAACAATCAATTTTATTTGAATACTATCGCATTTGTGTTATTGAAAAGATTTTAAAATCACGGTATATTCCTATCTCAGATGAGGACTGGTAAAGGCCAGTCGAAATATCGTATAAATGGCCCCCAATTTTCCACGTTGTTAGATCAATCACTACAAGTCTTTTTGACAAAAATATTTTATTCCTATCTCAGTATTTACCTAAAATCGGCATGGTCCAAACCTTCCTTGTTATCTCTTGATTGGATTTTTGTTCTTTAATTCAGTATTCCGCTCCTTGAGATTTCAAATCGTCAAAATTTCTTTTGAACGTTCTTTAAATTATTTAGTAAGTGAAAAAGAGTTACAATTTCTCTTGATTGATTTTAATGGCCATTGTTTTAAAATTTGGTACATCCCGAGTTTGTTTGAAGCAGAAAATAGCAATTGTTTTTAATACCCTCTTACTTAAATTGTCCACATAGAGTTAAGTTCCAAACGTATCCTTTCACGTCAGACTGTTTTTTCTCAAACTCTTAAGGCAAAGGATAGGGAAAGTGCAGATTTTTTAAAAGCCGATAAACAACTGTACAAGATAAAACACTCAAACTATGTCGATACAAAACTTCAGCGCAAAATAAAACTATGGTATACAAACTCTAGATCTTTTATTTTGTAAGATACCATTCTCTTTTTCCGGAGGGCTAGAAAAATTTTTGAAGGAAGAATTTTCAGTTGATTTTAATGGAAACTTTTCAAGCTTTTACACTTAGCAGTCAGACGGAACCCCATGCATTACATAAACCTACAGCGTTTGGCAGAGTATCAGCGTTCGATTCAGAGTTAGTGGTATCTTTAACTGCACCTGCTCCCGAACATGAAGTAAATATTTTCTTTCCGACTGACTGCTCTAACACATTCGAAATGGTTCCGTTTGTATTTTCATTATCAGTCATTTTTTGCTTCTTCGATATATGGCTTAAGTCGCCATTGATACAGTTTAGTGAACGTTTTACTGGAACATTAAAAGAATCATTTTGCACTTTTGTTGTCGGCTGTGAATAACTGCAACTATGCGTGCATGTTTCGAATTGACCCTTACAGTCTGCGGTCGATGCTATAACCGATTGAGAGTTTAAAAGTAACGATACTGGCTTCTCAATGCAAACTGATTCTTCACTAGAAGTTGCAATAGTAAGTTTCTCTGAAGTACCTGGTGATGACTTTACAAAGCTCACTGATGAAACTTCAGTCTTATTCAATGAACCTAACAAAGGTGATTCTTTTTTGGTCAACTCAGGATTAATCACTAGTGTTCCACAAATTGGTGATGCTGCTGAAATCTCTGCCTGCTTAAAGGATGCTGATGTAACTGGGCAGGAAACAGTAGGTGTCACACATTTTGTAGATTCTGACTGTAAGTTTAAACTTGGCGCTGTAGACGATGTAGGTGTAGGCAACGTAGTTGGAATATAAAATCTATTATTTACCGAAGTTATGACTAACTGCTTTGAGAGACTCAATTGGGATGACGTTGCTGGCGATAATACGCCCGAAGTGGAACTATCTGCCACTTTCTGGGCTGAACCTTGCTGTGATTGATTCGGCAAGAACGATGACGGTACAGAGATATTCGTTACAGGTGATGACGTTGAGACATGATGTTGAAACTGCGTTATCACTGTTGGAGCAACAAAAGCAAGCGGAACAGTTGAGGATGTGTGGAGTGGGAAGCCTTTAACTAATTGGGCAGATGTTGCTACAACTTTCGAGACTGAAGAAACTTGGACAGCGGGTTGTATGGGAGGAGGTACTGTGGCTTGAGTTGTGGTAACTGATGTTGTAGAAACAATTGAAAGATCAATGTTTGGGGCACAAAGTTGTTGAACAGGTGTGAAGTCTTTCACTGAAGGTATGGATGCTGCAATAACTCTTGGAACAGACGGGACAGCGACAGCGGGTTGTATGGGAGGAGGTAGTGTGGCTTGAGTTGTGGTAACTGATGAAGGCATGGATGCCGCAACAACTCCTGGAACAGAAGTGACAGTGACAGCAGGTTGTTCAGGTCGAGGAATGTTTGAAGTACAATGATGCATGACAGAGTTGGATAATGTGCTAAGTGGAGAGCCTTTAAAGGCTTGATTTGAAGACTTGGATGCCACGATAATCTTTGGAGAAGGGAATTGTACAGTGGGTTGAACAGTGCGGGGTCCAACTGCTTTTGGGGCAAAAATTGATGTAGAACTAAAATTTGAAGGATTGACTTTAGGAACAATAAGTTGCTGAAAAGACTTAGCACCTGTCTGACGGAGTTGCTTGGTAATTGGCACTTGTGAAGCTGTAACTGGTGTTGTATTAACAACAGCGACATCAGGCGATCTTCCATCCCGAGGCTGTTTCAGTGAAGTCGATAATAAGGAGGGTGATACTACACTCTTAGGGGAAAGAAGTCGTACAGGTGTTTGAGGAAGCCTTGAGATACTTGGTGCAATCGCTAATGTTGGAGCCATTTTTGTTGTGTTAACTGAGGATACTGTTAACGCAGCAACCATAGCTGCAGTTACTGACAACGTTGATGCGCTGGAAGACTGTGAACCTCTAATGAGCTGTCCAGATTTAGTAGTTGCTCTCTTTAATATCGCTGGCTTCCTTATAATGCTCGGAGCTGTTGTTTTCGGCAATACAGCTAGCGTTGCAGTGTTTGAACGCTGCGTGGAAGCTGGGAGTATCACCTTTTGGGGTGTTGACTGGATGATTGGAGACGAAATAGTTTCCGTACTTGTCGTTGGTGGTGTTAAAACCTGTTTCAACGCTGCAGACTGCCCAACAACAAACATATCAGGTTTAAGTGGGGTGTCTTTGGAATTAACTAATCTTGATGGGACAGCATCTATTACAGAACTTGTTTTTGGTTGCGATTGTAACGGTGTTTCAAAATCCAAAGGCTGTGTATACACTAAAACAGTTTTTTTCACAACTTGCGATGGCTCTGTAACTGTACTGATAGATGTGGACACAACTGGTGAGCAGGAACTCTTAGTTGCAGAAGATATTCTAATAGAACAATTCGGTTTGACAATTTGTTCTTCTACACTGTGTTCACTTTCAGACGATGTAAAACCTGCTTGTGCTTGAGTTGTCGATACTGGAGAAGCCTGTAGATTTCCTGGCAATGGCGCATGTGCCACTGCTTGATTCTTTAGTTTTTGTGGCTTGATTTTCACTATACCATGTTGAATAAGCACAGCAGGAATTCGGCCTTTGGAGGAACTAGGCTCTCCTGCTAGGTCATACGAACTCGAACGTTTCATACTAGAATCACCGGAGTGCACAGTTTGCAGTTTGTTTGAGTTACTTTTAGGAGAAGACATTGTTGGAACAACAAGGGTTCTTTGAGCTGCTGCCCTGCGTTTTGTTCTTAGGGACATGCCTCCAATTGCAATACCCTCGGGAGGTTTTCCATTTGCATCATGGGTCAAAACGTCTGCAACATCTGTGTTAGTTGAACTTGAAGTTGAAAAATTAGCCAGTGCTTGTACTGCCTCAGCTGCACTGACAGACACGGTAATCTCGCCTGCTTTATCTTCGCTCTGAGAGACATCATTTTTTTGTTTCTTTGTCTTCTGGGATAAAATACCCTCGATACTTTCTTCACTCAAGGCAGGACTGCCTGGCGAGTTACTGGCGTCAGCAAGAGCTAAGCCAAGCTTGCGTTTCCATGCGGGAGGTTTTACAGTGTCTTCTGTACTATTTTCATTAACAAACTCTTCGTCGCTGGATTCTTCTTCTTCTGCATCATCTTTTTCGTCTGAACTTTCTTCACTTCCATAATCGTCTTCCCCTCCTCCCTTCTCGTTTTCTTCCTTATCCGTTTTGTCTGTTAAAACAAATAGCAATGGGTGATTTAATCACTAATGAATCAGTTCGCCACACTCAATTTTGTTATCAAACGTACAAATATTAGTTCCTATGTAATTATAAATTACTGTCATTGCGTATTCGGTTTTCTCTTTTGAAATAAACTAATTTTACAACTCCAGTATACATAGCACAAACGTGCTAGTAGCTAACTTGAAGCCACAACATTGGGCACTATGGCCATACTGGTAGCGGTTTTTCCCCTTTAAACTACCACAAAAAAGAGTGATCCTAAATGTTAGCAGCCATGGACAGCTGTTTCGGCCTTTTTAGGCCTCATCAGCATGGCAAAGCAAGCAAATAGGCTCAGGTTCCCAAAACGAACACAAGTAATGGTAAAATTTTAGAACTGAATATCTCTTCTGTAGATAAAAAGAGAATAAACAGGCAAAATAAACTAACGGGCTTTAAAGTGCAACTAAACCTTTTTCTTTTTTTGTATTAAACTATTTATCATACAATTTTACGCATTTCTGCGAAAACGTTTTTAATTTTGGTCTAATATTTATTTGTTTCGTATTACTTTGAAATTCGAGAGAGTTTCCATCATTTTGGTTTATGGCCGTGTCACTAAGGAGACTGGAAACAACCGCGAATGACGTCAATGCAAAATTAGAACGGCGTAACTTGTAACAGAAACATTGCTTTGATAGCTTTTCAATTTAAAAGATGAAAACATTCAACACAATACTTTTAAATTTTTGTTTTTAGAAAAATTTAGGATGAGAATGACGTCATTCACGGCTATTCCCAGCCTCCTTCAGTGAGCACCCATAAACCAAAATGGAGGAAATTTCTCGAATTTCAATGTATTATAGAAAAAAGAAGAGTTGACCAAGAACAAAAACGTTTTTGCAGAAGTCCTTGAAATTGTATGATAAAAAGTTTGATACAAAAACAAGAAAAAGGGTTAGTTGCACTTTAAATTCTACCATCCTGTCTGTTATTCCGCCCAGTAGTGTATCTTTAAAAAGTTTAGTATTTAGCATAATAAAATTTTAAACCTGTTTTTTCAGGCACTTCTTGTTCTTGGCTCTCCTTCATCAGTTTAATCTTAGCTTTGGTGAGAAACTTTGTAAACTTGCTTTCATATTTCTCCAGCTCTTCCCACATGGCTTTAAATGTGTCATGAAGGTCTATCTCACACCGCTTCCGTGGGACAGGGGGCTTAGATTTCCTGCCACGCTTTCTTGGTTGGGGAGGAGGTTCAGCAAATTTGTCACACAACTGTTTCAGTGTCTCAACATCATAGCATGCTGTCCTGAAATTATCGTCTATTATACCATCACAACTGTTGTCTTCACATGAAATATTTGGCGATGGCGCACCCTGGAAAAAGAAGGGAGTCTTTCTTTAATTAAAAAGAAAACATTACATCAAGTAATGATAACAGGTTTTGGTAGTAGCAGCGGCTTCTTTAAAATTTTAAATAAAAAAATTGCGACAGTATGTTTAACAATTAGAATACGAGCTCGAAATTTATATCGATTGCGATAGAAATCGAGAGGGAGTATTCCATTTGTTTTAGTTGAAATCTCTGAAGAAGAAACAAAAGAATAACAATACTTTTTTGATAAGCAATTATTGAATTTATTCAAACAACCAATGCTGATGATACACCAGTGACTATTCGTCCAGTTCAACTGTCAAATTGATTTTAGTTTTCTCTGGAATTGCGTTTTGAATAAGAGCGTTTAAATCCTCTTCCAAAACGTCTTCTGAAAAGCGGGAAACGGCCGCCATATTGAACTACTTATTTTCATCTCACAGACGCTATCTATCACCTGATAGACAGTGACAACGGTAACTAATCAGACTGCAGTATTTTCGATAGATAGTGAGTAGATTTCTACTAAAACGCATCATAAAAGTATAAAAAAAGTATAAAAATATAAAATATAAAATAGCTATAGTATAAAAGAGCTAACGTTTCAAGACGTTTCGACAGTTTCACAGCGTCAATTTCAAACAAAGACTAATAAACTGATAATAACTATGCTATAGATTCTTTAACAAACCTTATTGGAATGTTACTTAAAAATCGTGTGATATCCTAGGAACTATAAAGGAAACTCCAAAAAATTACGTGAACAATTTAGCCTTGACCGAGTCAAGTTGGGTATTAAGGCTAGGTTTCAAACCATTATGAATAACATATCATAAAGTAAGCATTCAAATTTAGATTGGCATTTCTTTAAGAGTGAAAATTTTTTTTCAGCATCTTGATAGGTACTTTTGTATTTCTTGGCAATGTTTTTGCAAACTGTAGATTATTTTGCTCTGTTATCCGCTGATCAGTGTAAGTGCAGACATGTATCGCCAACATAATCAGCTTCGCACTGATCACATTTCAATCAGTACACTATACACCGATTTCTAACAATCGCCGTTTTATGCTCTTTAGGTCGAAAAACATCCTGAATGGATAAACTCTTAAAAACTGCTTGTTCTTTGAATGGTAGCACAATTCTCACAGTCTGGGCATTGTTACTGATTGCATCATTTGCAATATTTGTACTACATATTTGGTAAATTTGAGTAAATTTACCAAATACTTAAATGACAAAGAGAGCACTACAGTATCTTTGTGAAAATCTACTAGGGAATGTCATAAAATATGCTAAACTTTATTCACAAATTTGACTTTTATCCTACTCGAACATCTTAAACTATTGAAAACTTGTTCTGTACACCTCTCAACTTTTCTGGGACAGAGTCAAAAACAAACATGCACGCTAAAAATATCCAATTAGAAATGATAGTTCGGTGATCGCGAAACTAACCAATCTCGTACAATATTTCAAATAATCACAATTGAAACCATTTGAGTACAAGTTTTTTGTGGTGAAAGCATCGATTTATTTGAAATTGTAAAACAGATAGGCAGTGAATGAAAAACAATCTCAGCTTACCTTTCTAAGTCTTGGATGCCTTTGTGTTGGTGGGGAAGCAACAGCAGATTTTGCAGGACTTTCTGATTTAATAACTTCATTGACAACCTAGAAGAAAATAATAATTATTGTTACTATACTAGATAACTATTATCAAACAGTACTAAGCGGTGTCTTCTTGTTTAAATCTACTTCAGATATGTTAAAGATTGCATTTTACAACAACTCAATGTTACCTTTTTTGTCTTTTTTAAAGAAGGCATTGGCAGGGGAGCTTGTCGATATATTCTAATATCTGTAGAGCAAAACATCGGGAAATACAGATATGACCAGTTCTCTGCATCGAAACCCAACAGAAGTTCCCTCTGGTCCGAAGCTGTTATAGTGTTCAGCTGTCCTCGAAAATCTGCATCCAGGTACTGCAAATGAACAACAACAAAAATTGTCAAATGCTGAAACATGAAACTGCACTGAAGCACAAAAAATTATTCTTTGGTATATGGTTCAATTATTTGGCCATTCTCCGGACAAACGCTTATTAAGATTAAGAGATAAAATTGAAGATGTTAAGGTATAAAAAGAATATAAAATAATATCTAATCTAAAAGAGCCAGTATTACAAAGCCAAAATTTATTTATCCAATATCCTATAAATAAACGATAGTCTAATTAAAAATAATATGTAGGGTGCACAAAGGGGTAGGAACTTGAGGATTTCATTTTTTTTAGAGGAAGCAGTCAAAAGAAGGTTAAGATTTCCCCAAACCATTCTATAATCTAACTAAAAGCATTACTTAAATTTGTAACATCTACTGTACATAAAGTAACAGCAAAAGTTAAAAAAGTATACAATTTAATACAATTAACTTACCAGGCAGCTGTCAACTAAAGACTTCAAAATCCAAACACGTTTGGGACAAGTTAGGTCATCATAGCAAGTTTCTTCTAAAGGATTTTTTTCTCCCACAATTTCAAAGTATCTGGTATCAAGACCAAACTGCTGAGCAGCCTATGCAAACAAAACAAGAGTTTTTTAACTTCTTTGAGGAAAATAATAAGCTTCCTATATCACACTAATTACAAAATCATAATATTAATTATAATTAATACAACACAAACATAATAAATGAAGAACAGGGTAAAAAGAGTGTAGTACCTATGACTTGAATCTGAAGTGTTTTATTTCTAGGCACCAGAGACGTCAGGCATTATGCACAGGGTGCCATCCACTTAAGGTTTGTAGAGATTTGTTATTGAGTTACTGACTTTCTCATTGAGGTCACCTCGGAACTGGAAAAGCTTGTTGTTCGTATAACTTAATCTAACATTGCTGTCAGGTCTGTTTTCAAGATGCTATTGTTGTATTTCTTAATTACTGCTATACCAGTTGTCTCAAGTTTGAAGGCCTTAATGGACAGACAGAGACATACTATGACACCAAAAGGTCAAAAAGATCAATAAGGATGAATCCTTTTCATGCAGCAGATTTGTAAAGTTAAGCCATGTCACCAATACTAAATTGTTGTATGATAGAGTTTGTCTACCCAGCTAAGCTACATCATCATTATGAACATCATCAGACTATATACAGAGCAGGGTTTATTGCAAACTCTAGGAGCCACAAAAAATATCAATATTTTTCAATGTTTTTACTGCCTTCAATCAACAAACCAACATAGTAGAGTACTTGAATCATCAATGTGCCACATAATAGCCAAGTTACAGTTTGA
>JAOBBB020340624.1:0-10378 GCA_025331005.2 Zoanthus gigantus | reverse complement strand
ATTAAAAAATAAAAATTCAATATCTTCTGGCCAAAATATTTCAAGGTAAAGGTTATGCAAATTATGTCCAATTCTGTATCAGATGTATATAGATGCCTTCATGCTAGCGATTTTGTATTGTTCTATGCAAGCATTAATGAATTTGATAAAACATCTAACAATTATGCATCTTTAATAGATGAAAAAGTAAAAAACAAAATAGTGTTATTCAAGCAAGAATAAAAACTCGAGGTGAGACATGTGCAAAGATACACATTCATTCCAGCTAATTTTGGAAAGGATTGTAGCTTATCCACTTACATGTAGCAAAAATAGCAGCACAAAAATATAAGTCTTCGCTTTCCTTTTGTGTTGCAAGCCATTTTTGAATTTACATGTACATGTACATATTTATTTATCCATTACATTTCCTGCAAACTGGGATCTCCAGTTGATTTCCAGAGTTTTGCAACAAAATTTGCTCGACTAGAATGAAGCTTCAACACGGACTGACATGGAGGCAGAAGTAACAAGTCAACAATCTTGTTCTCATTTGAATATTTCCAATGAAATATTTCATATTGCACCTCATTAACCTTTCTTTTTCGTGATCCGTACAAAAAATATACAAATTCTTTTAATATCTCGTATGTAGAAGCTGCTAATTCCCAGGCAAATCCAAGCACTTTGAAGGCGTGCAAAAACCTATGACTTGTCTCTACCACTTTCCAACATGTCACTTTACCCTTTCTGAAGAAACTTGATGTATAGTCGTTTCTTGTGAAGGAATGAAACTCAGAAAATTACCTTATAAGGAAATGGGTAATCAGTCACGTGACAAATAGGCCCTTTTGTAGAGCTTGATGGTCAGAAAGCCTAATCAATGCGCATATCTAGCAAACTCATTGGGAAAGTTTATTTTTCCCATAATAACAAAAGTATTTTTATGACCCATTAACATGAGCCGTATGTCAGTCACCGGTCAAGCTCGGCACTTTTAGCCCCTGTATTTCCCCCACTCACCCCAAGTTCCACGTTTACCATCGCATTTCTTCACAAGCAATACAAGGGCTATCTAAAAATAGTAGTTAGAATAATTCCGCACAAAAGTGGCACCTGGCTCCACCACAGCCTAGTCTATCTGTACTAACCGATATTATGTATACAATCGAAAATCTATACAAGTGGCTAGCTGTTCATGAGCTAGGCTGCAGTACTTTTTCGTAATACAACGTTCCTCAAGCTATAGTGAAACTCTTCGACAAATAGGGGACACAACGAAGAACTGTGGCTCCTCGAGTGTGCCCTTTCTGTATGGGAAGAAATACTGCAGGACCTGGCCCTTGATAATGTTTGGCATACCAAAAACTTAGTGGATTTTTGCAAGCAGTCTTCAGCAGTAACACATGGTTACTGTCCCTGACTGTAACTTTGACACTATGTGCAATGTATTACCGAACAAAACCAGGTCTTAGAGCACCAGGAGAAATAGTTCCTTTGTTAGTACACCAAGAACCAAGACTCTTGAATAGTTTCCAAGTCGAAAAGAAAACCTCTGAAACTTTGCAAGAGTTTTTTTGAACAAACCTTTGCTGTGAATTGGAATCTTCGGAGGAAGTTATCGTACTTGCAAAATCTTTGTCCTTGCTTCTGACAAAATCCAAAAGAAATCTTGCAAAGTCCGAATGGCTTTTTGAAGCCACGGCGGTCTTGTTCTTTTTTCCACTGCTCAAAAATGCTGGTGTGAGCGGAGATCGTCTTCCATAATAAGTCACGTGCAGTTTTGTAGCCGTGCTCATGAACCTTTTTTCTTCCTGCTCCATACCTTCTTCCACCGCGATTAGAATTGCCCCTTTTTGAGCCCCTATATTGAACGTCACTTCTCACTTCACTGCACTCCATCATGAATATGTAAGAGTGAGCTCGGAAAATACAATACATTTTTGCGACGCCATATTGGAATTTTTGATTTTATTAATGTTTTTTTTTCAAAAGTGGTAGCTCAGTGCGCATGCGCCAGGATGCGTGCGGTGTGCCTTTAAATAAGGATGCAAGTTCACATTCTGAACAGGACACGAGAGGATAAAGTTCATTTTACACCCTGACTAGGAAATGTTTACTTTCACTGTCTAAACTTCCTAGCTTGTAAGTTGACGGGATAATGATGGATGTAAGGGTACACCGCAGTTTTTCTTTTCCTCTAAGGGGGCCAGTTGATGTCATGTAGAGACTAAAACGGTCCAATATATTATCATGAACTGCATTTGGCGATATGATACTGAGACATTGCTCCAAGAGAAACTCCTCATACTCTTTGGGAAGGCTGAACTGCATGTTAGAAAGAAAACCTGATGTGGTAAACCTCCCCATGACGTGCACTTCAGTGTCTCTGGCATTTGTCTGATATAACACCAGAATTCCATTGAATCTCAGAATTGAAGAGCCAAAAACCGTTAATGCTTCCGTGATTCATGACACACTCCTTAAGGTGCAAATGGCCTTTTTTTCTTTAACCACTTTGCTGATGCAAGGCTGACAGAGATATTTGCAGGCTAGGACAAAGGATTGCCAGTAGTTCAAATGTGCTACTGGAAGTATTCCCTTAAGGACATACATTGAATACAGTAGGACAGAGTTCTTCCACTGTGCAGCTGTAAAACCACAATAGTTTAAAATTAAGTTTCCAGGCAAGCGACCTGCGTCTGAAGCAGAGCAAAACTGCTCAATACGCTCTTGAATTTTTGTTTGATCTGCATTTGAAAGAATGTTTTGGTTAATCCAGGAACTAAAAACTCTTCTTTGTGTGCCGAGATTATGCATTGGATCAATCGTACACATAGTATTACTTGAATAGTATGATAAAAAAAAAAAAAAAATACGTAATGACAACTCCCCTGAATGGGCTTTTTAGTGTCATGTATTAAAAACCATCTCTCCCAGTTAAGAATCCCAACTGGTAGGAGGTACACCAGCTGGCTATTTACAAAGCGTGGTGAATTTTCCCCTGGGATCACCAAGGACAAATTCATTCTGTAGTCCGAGTCGGGGATTTGAACCCAGGTCTTCCGCATTCAAATCCCCAACTCTGACCACTGAGCCACGCCGCCTCCTGAGGTAAGTCTAGATGATAAGTGTAGCAGAGCAGTGTGCCGTGAGCCAAGCTTGCTAGCCATTTTTTTTTTTTTTTGCATTCTTACTTTTACAATTTTTTACTCTTGTTACATCTCGTTTATGTTGTTCGGCAGTCCTTTATGGCGACGAATCTCAATTTCCAAAACCGCCATAATCTTTCGATTCACCTAATCCACACTAGAAAAACTTATAGCAGTGGGAACAAGCTCTGTTTACACTGTGCCCAAGAAAACCACAAAGTTTCCTTGCTGCTGGAATATTAGCAGCACAGCAGAGAACAGCCGCTGGGATTGTTTGGCATGGACTTTCATTGGTAGCAACATTCAACCCATTCCATAATGCATTCAATTCATCAACAAATGGCTCTAAAAAGTAGTTCAGTGACTTTGACTCATGATTTAAAGCTGAAATGATACTGACTAGAATAACATTTTCTCTTCGAAATCTGATGTTTCTGGGTAGGTTCATTAGAACCATCTATAAAACTCCAACTAAGACATCATTTCTTCTGGTGAATGGCTGAAACCAATCAACATTTAGCATGAGACCATATGATCTCGGATATCCAGAAATGGCTTTGTGCCCTTCGAGTTGTCAAAGATCTTCCAGACCTGGCCATCATAAACATCTCCATTGTAATCTCTGTTAATCCCTCGATATTGCCATTTTTCACACATTTTCTCAAGTCCAGCTCGCTTTAACAGGTTTGCACGATCCTCAGTAATGCTGTTGTAGCAGTATGTTTTGATGGGATAGAATTTTCGGGAGCCATTCTTCAGGACAACTTCTCTAACAAGCTTTGCCCCACAAACTGCCGCTCTTCGGAATCTTGCAAATTTAACATGATAACAGGTCTTTGCTTTAACTTGTCCACTGTTAAACAAGATATGATCCAGCTTATACAATTTTGTGCACACGGGACAAAAAACATATCTTACAAATGAGTCACAGTTTATAGACAAAAATATCCGTGCAGAACTCAGTGTTGTTGGTATATTGCTGGCAAGCATTAGGACTAATTCAATATCTAACTGGGCTTGTAAAGCTTTACCAGTGCAGCTTAGGAGTTCCTAAACTCTTTCAGTGCCATTCAGTTATCAACAACCAACTTTTCCTTATATACCACATACAAAATATGACATTTGGTGATGAGAAAATGAGAATTGATCAAACAAAGCCAACTACTGAAGATTAAAAATTCTCTCAAATTTGTTCAATGAAACGTATGGGCTCAGGTTGGGAGAATGGCTGGTTGCTGTCATTTGTTGAGAGGGATAAGGAATGGGAGTCACACTACAACCAAGTTCATCTCCCTCGATGTCACTGATCATAAAAAAGTGGTTCCTCCTCCTCCTCATCATCATCTACGTCACTACTTGAATCAGTATTGCTTTCCAATATCTGGTCCTGTGATAAGATAAAACAAAAAAATTAAAATTAAAACTGTTGTTTAGCAATATGGAGATCTTGTATGGTCACCTGGCTATAAAGGGGGAGTTTCACGATTATGTGCATGTCTGATCATGATATAATAGTTTCTTATGTGAACCAATCTAAAACGAGTTTGGAATTGGCACAGAAATAGCACACTTCAATGAAGCCAGCAGTAAGCAAATTACGTAAAAAAGTTTTGGAAAACCCAAAATATTCTAATCTATTTTCTGCTTTCTTTGAAATATTTTTTCGATAAAAAATCAAAGCAGCAATCAACTAAACTATTCAATCCGAAAAAATGCTTTTATTTTCAGTGACAGGACTGGGTATTTCAAGAACGAAACGTTCCTTTCTTAACAAAAGGAAGTGCTTATAAACAGTCAGGACATAGAATCTATTTTTTTTTACACTAAGGTATGGCCCTATTACATAATAACAATAAGTAAGCTAGCTCTTAAGTTTCTATACTTAAGCACTGTAACTCTTTTGGAGCTTGAATAGCTAACAGGTGTTTCATATTAGTCATTGTACCTGAGGTTAACTCTGTTTTAAAGAACTCATGTTTACACCGTAACCGTACAGTAGCAATCAAATAAAATTTTACTCTCGTTACTATTGCAGGCACTAAGGAATTGCTAGATCAGGTACCAAATAAATCAGGGTGTGGGGAAACTTCTTACGAATATTCTTATGAACAGGGGCGGGTGGTATAATTGTAACAGTTATAAAAATTCTTCAAGGTGATGGTCACTAATGTTGTCTGCCTCTCTTAAACAAAATGAAACTCAAAAACTTTTTGGTATGTTGTACTTTTAATCTTATAGGAGAACTGAACATTAAAGCTGATCTCTTTTATTTAAATCTATTAATAAAAGTCGAATTACATCAAAAGAATGATTTTATCATTACAGTTTTTGTGGCTACTGCCGGGTAACAGGCAGTAAGCCATCTATGTCGCCGGTCGTGTAAGTGCGTGCGTAAGGGTAACTTTTTAGAAAATCGATTTTCTCTCGAATGAGTTACGAAGAGATTTTTTTGAGTTTGCTTCGTGTCTTTCGTGTTTTACGGCGAGCGCTACGGCCTTGGATTGCATGTGCAAACGATAATTACCGATATGCCTATCGCCACTTGTCGAATTTATATCAACTGCAGAAATGTTTGAACGAGTCTGAGTGAGTGAAGATATGAGAAATTGTTTACCATGTTTTATCGTTATTTTGTATTACAAATCCTGTACAACATTCAAGCACTGTCATGTGCCTCCATATTGAGGCGCCATCTTTATTGCATACACCCCCAACAGGAACAATTGTGATTGGTCAACTACAACAATGGCGCAAACAATGTTTATAGGATATCATGTGACATCCTCCTCTTGTCTGTTATATAGAACGAAATGCAAGCTTCTTTGAAGTCCTTATTTAAGTGTTCAAGTGTTTGATAATAAATATAATAATATAGTAAATAGAGTGATCAACTCAACGAATCACTAAAGTTCTCAGTAACTGTTCATAAAGGATACATATTTAGGATGTATCGTAATCAGACATCCATCCAGGTTTGCGTCTGGCTCGTCCTGATGTCCTGCAGAGATCACGAGATGCGTCGGGTGCTTGTGTATCTGTAGGAGCAGTTGGAGCTTCAGGACCTGCCTGCTGCAATTTATTGGTTGAGGGCCCCGGGGGAATGCCAAAATCATCTAATGAAGAAACATCTGGCGGTGGCTCTGGGGTACGGTTTATTACACTGCGATTTTTGCGATATTCTCTGCCACTCTCTGTTGTAACCAGGTAGGAGCGTGGGGTATTGTGTTTACTTGAAATATTACCTGGGGTCCACGCGCGTCCTAACCGTACTCTAACACTGTCTCCCACCTTAAGCTCAGGTAATTTTCTCGTTCCCCGATCATAGTGCGGCTTCTGTTTTTGCTGCCGTGACTTCAGCAAAATATAGGCATTTTCGACGATTTTTGGTACAAGGGGACTGGCATGTGTGGTCATTTTGTCTCTGAGCATTCGGCTCATGAGCAGCTGTGCGGGTGAATAACTAAGACCTGATACTGGAATGTTACGGTACTGTAGAAGTGCTAGATGCGGATCCCTCCCTTCTTCATAGGCCTTCCTCATAAGCTGCTTTGCTGTGCCCACCATCCTCTCGCTCTGTCCATTTGATGCTGGATATTCTGGATTGGAGGTTGTAATCTTAAAATCCCACTGAGATGCAAACTGTCGCATCTCAGCACTTCCAAATGGCATGTTGTCTGCTATCACTTCATCTGGAATTCTGTGTCGTGCAAACATGGATTTTAAATGACTGAAAACACAACTGGCTGTCTTGTTCTCAAGGCGGCAGACTTCAGGATACTTTGAAAAGTAGTCTACAACTACAAGATATGGCTTGTTAGCAAACTCAAAACTGTCTGTTCCAAGTTTGGCCCAAGGTCGGGATGGCATTTTGTGAGATATTAATGGCTCCCTTGGGTTTCTGGCTTTACACGTGGGACATTTGGCAACCACTTCATCAATGTCATTGGCCATACCTGGCCAATACATTACTGCTCGAGCATGTGCCATACACTTCTCCATACCTAAGTGGCTTTCATGAATCTTTTCAAGCATTTCAGCTCTCAGTAGCAGGGGGATCACTGCACAATTTCCTTTGAAAATCACTCCGTCAGCCATGTGTAACTCATCACGAATGGACCAATATTGCCTGATGCTGGGATGCACACTCTTCGTGTGGGTGGGCCAGCCGTCTTCAATAGCTTTCTTGAGCCTCTGAAAGGGCTTATCATTTGCAGTGGCACTTGTCAACTGTTCCAGTCTCGCTTCACTCATAGGAAGACTGGTCACAAGGCTATGAATACGTATCTCCATCTCTGGTATTTCTTGATAATCTTGTGTATCTGCTGAATCAGTGTAGGCGCGATACAAGGCATCCGGTATGAGGACTTTCTTTCCTGGTACATATTTGACATACAGCTTGTATCTGAGCAATTTTAACATCATCAACTGAATTCTTGGAGAGGCTCTTTGGATGGATTTTCGCAAAATTGTCTCAAGAGGTTTGTGATCATTTTCAATTTCAAATTCTCTGCCATATATGTATTGATGAAATCTTTCTGCCGCAAATACAATAGATAAGAGTTCCTTTTCAATCTGGAACCAGCGCTTTTCTACTTCTGTCAATGATCGCGATGCATATGCGACTGGCCGACATTCCTGGAGAAGACATGCACCCAGTCCTGCCTTTGACGCATCACACTGAATGGTTATGTCCTTGTTGGGATCATAGAACTGGAGGACTGGCTCACTGGTTAAAACTTTCTTTATCTTGTCAAGTGCTTAGCTATGCTCAGGAAGCCACTTGAACTGCACATCATTCTTCAGGAGACTTCTGATGGGACTGGTTGTGTCTGACATGTTGGGTATGTAAGGGGAAAGATAATTTAATATTCCTATCAGACGTCGCACATCTCCTTTGCTGCTGGGATCTGACATGTCACTTACTGCCTTAACTTTCTCGCTATCTGGTTTAATGCCATGCTTGGTCAGGATGTTGCCCATGTAAATAACTTCACTCTTCTTTAGCTGAATCTTGCTGGGGTTAAATTTAATATTGTTCTGGCGAGCTCGAATTAACACTTTTCGCAGAATCTGATCGTGCTTTTCTTCAGTTTCTGCTGCAATTATCATGTCATCAGCAATTACATAGACTCCATCAATGTCTCCAAATGATTTGTAAGCTCTCTTTTGTAAAACTTTTGAGGCTGAACAGATTTCGAAAGGCATTCGGAGGAAACGATAGGCACCAAAGGGAGAGTTGAATGTACAGAGATAAGAGCTTTCTTCTGTCAGTGGAACTTGCCAATAAGAGTCTTTCTGATCGAGGATAGTGAAAAATTGCTTTCTCCCAAGGTGACTCACTACATCTTCATACATGGTATTTGAAAATGTTCCCGCTTTATTACTAGGTTTAGAGTCTTAGGGTCGAAACATATTCGTAAGTCACCATTCTTCTTTTCAACAACTACTATGTTGTTTACCCATGCGGTTGGGCAGTCCACCTTAGCAATAACATCAGCTTTTTCCATCTGGTCAAGTTTTTGTCTTAATTGAGCATGCTGACTGTGGGGTACTCGATGTGGTGGCTGTATTACTGGCTGAACCTCTGGCTTGGTCTCAATATTGTAGGCATCAGGGAATTTCCCTAGTCCTTCAAATATATCCTGAAATTGCTGTTTGAGGGAATCCAAAGTGAGTGGGTTATCAATACTGTCTACGGCCACAGAGTTTTCAAATTGATCTCCCTTCTGAATGAGACTTAGATCTAGACATGCTTTGAGGCCCAAAATTGGTGGGGCTGTAGTAACAGTAAAAAAACTCTAATTTAGACTCGTGACCACGTACACTGCACGATAATTTTACTTTGCCTTGGTGCTCTACAGGGTGACCTCCATATGCCTTCAATTTTACATTAGATGGGTTAAGCTGTGGTGGTTTTTTCAGCTTGCAGAAAATTTGCAGAGGCAAAATATTGGCTGCAGCCCCTGTGTCTAATTTCATACGAATACGGGAGTTGTGCACATTGATCACTGTGAACCATGCTGACTTGTTATTTTCTTCTGTGGCACTTATGTTACCAGTATATAAAGTATCAATGAAAAATGTATTTTTACTTTGCTGGGCACTAACCTTATGTACTTGTGATGCAGTATTTCTCGAAAGACACATTCGAGCAAAGTGATTGACACCCCCACATTTTGCACATTTCAGCCCCCAGGCTGGGCACTTACGAATGGGATGCTCGTTGCCACATCTCCTGCACTTTTGGCCGATTGGTTTGGCTTGCCCTGCTCTTGATTTACTTTTAATTCCATGAATAGCTTTCTCAGCAACCGTTTTACTTTCAATAGATTTCATTGACTGTATTTCCTTATTAGTGGTTTCGGCTGAGCGACACAAATTTACTGCTCGCTGCAAGTTTAGATCAACTTCTCTCAAGAGTCTTTGTTTGAGGGATTTATCTGGTGTTGAAAAGACAATTTTATCTCTAATCATGTTGTCAACCTCCGAGAATTCACAAGCTCGCACGAATGTTTTTATCTGGGTGAGAAACTCGTCAAACGATTGCCCTTCGCCACGTCGATAATCCCAGAACTGATATCGGGCGAACACAACTCTTTTCATTCCAGCAAATTCCTTCTCAAATTTCTCAAGGACATCTTTGTATTTTGTTTTGTCTTCGGGATCAGTTTCGTCGGTTTGCCATTCAAAATGATTATATCTTTATAGTGCCTCGGGACCAATTGCAGACAACAACATAGCAATTTTTGTCGCATCGGATTTCTTGTCTGCTTCTTTTGCCGTCAAATACAACTCAAATCTTTGTCGCCACCGTCGCCAATTCTCAGCCGGGTTGCCCTGTAGGCTGAGATACTCCGGCAATCTAAAATCGTGATCCATTTTCAAGTATAACAAACAAAATCTTCCACTTCTGGCACCATTGCATGTGCCTCCATATTGAGGCGCCATCTTTATTGCACACACCCCCAACAGGAACAATAGTGATTGGTCAACTACAACAATGGCGCAAACAATGCTTATAGGATATCATGTGACAAGCACTGTGTCCAATATTTATTCTAAAGACTTATTGAAATTTTTCGAAGTTGTAATCTTTAGGGTTTCCAAAAGAAAACGGCTTTTTGCTGAACCTTGGCGATGTTGCAAAGACCGCCATTATCAGCGCGTGATGTGCATGTGTGAAACTGAGGAAGCTTTGGAAATTTTTTTTTTCTTTCTATCACAAATCAGACACAGTTTTCAAACAC
>JAOBBB020340541.1:0-10379 GCA_025331005.2 Zoanthus gigantus | reverse complement strand
CTAGTACAAAAACAATGTGACTTTGCATGAAATGCTAAATTCTCCCAAAAGTTATGAAGAGATAAAAGGGATAATCTGGTGAGAGTTGAAAACTTCATCAAATGTCACGCCATTTTTGCACTAGATCCTTCAATTACATATGTCAAGTAGACACAGTTTACAAATTGGAGATGATATCAGTGATGTATCCTGTTTTAATTTCAGTTATACTGAATTAGATCCAGTAAATATTGCTGCAGATGGTGTTGAGAAATTCAAGAATGAAAACTTTGAAATCATTATTGTGGATACAAGGTATACTATATATATTTATGTACCAAAATAATTAGTAATGAACCATTAGTATGGTTCAGTCTGTACCTTTTAAGTTACCTTATTTCTTTTATTTTTTGTTGTGATTCCTTGTTTTGTTTTCACTTTAATCAAGGCATAGTTAATTAACTTTTAGTTACTATATTTTTATCAAGTGGGCGACATAAGCAAGAGGAAACATTATTTGAAGAGATGCTTCAAGTGTCAAATGTCACGGTGAGAATTTATTGATTTCATGTGGTATATTTTATTTTATTTTTTAAATTTTTTTAATAAGTATTTTTATTTTTTATATATTTTGTATATTCTATTTAATATATATACATATATAAAGTGTGTATATATATATATATATCTATATATATATATATATATTATATTATAGTTTTAGCATGTGCACTTCCTATCATTTTGACTTCCTCTTCAAAATCAACTACTGTAATAGCATTGGTACTGTAAATACTAAGTATGTTATTTTGCAGCTTACATTTTAAGCATTCATTATTACTTAGTCTTTAGATGACATAATTCAAAGCAACAGAAACAAACTACTCAGTTCTTAATAAATTATTTTTCAAGTTTAATGGAAAAGTACATTAATTTTAATATTCAAAAATAGATTTTGTCAGTAAAGACATTTCAGGAAAGGTATCTTTTGAATAGCTGTTTCTGTGTTACTTCATTTCCTTGTTCATTATCCTAGTACTTTCTTACAGAACCCTGACAACATTATTTTTGTAATGGATGCAACAATTGGACAAGCCTGTGAATCTCAGGTGGGTTCATTAAGAAACAGCAAGCCTGGGTGCATACGGTCTTTTAGTGACTTTGCTTAAAATGTGAAAACCTTTAAAGGACAGGAAAGTTTTGTATCATATGCTCTGACAATGGCTAGGTCTTCATCTTGTTCACCGATTTCATCAACAAATAATTATCCCATTTTCATTTCTCGTTTAGACTTAAGATCTAAGTGTTAAGAAGTGATCTTCCTGTGTATTCTCCTAACTTCCCCTTGACAATTTTTAGATAGAATGTTGAAAACAATACCAGAAACCTGCAGAATGTTCTCGTGGACTTAGTCACACTATATATACATATTGAAGCAAATAGAGTTCTTGACTTAAGAGGAAGAAAAAGTACAAGTAATAGGATTGCGACCAATTAACATATCGCATACCTTGAGCTCCTGCAGTTTATTGTGAATAAACTATGTTGTTGTTTTGGAATCCTGTTTTTTTTCGCATTGTACACTCAAGAATACAACAACCCTCATGGTCATGGTTAGTTGTGGTAGACGTTATATTGGTAACTCCTGTTACCATATTGGCAATATTTAGCACAATTGCCCATTTTTAATACCAACAATGAACAACTGTTAAATATTAGCACACATTTGCTGAAACCCATTTTTGTCTGTGTATGGATTTGCTTTTACACTTCCATGTTTGGTTAATGTCCAGGCTAAAGCCTTCAAAGAGAAGGTTGATGTAGCATCAGTGATAGTTACCAAGCTTGATGGACATGCAAAAGGAGGAGGTGCTCTTAGTGCGTAAGTAAAACAATGGTTTTCATGATATCTCATCCAAAAACTCCTTATGCAGGGCTTCAAACAGTATCTCAAAGTTTCATCAAGTACTTTTTCATGTTAAGCAGTTTACTGCAAAATTAACTTTCTTATTTATCATGGACAGACAGACAGACAGACAGTCAGGTTGGTATGTAGGTAGGTAGGTAAGTAGGTAGGTTGGTAGGTAGGTATGTAGGTAGGTAGGTAGGTAGGTAGATAGGTATTTAGGTAGGTAGGTAGGTAGGTAGGTAGGTAGGTATGTAGGTAGGTATGTAGGTAGGTATGTAGGTAGGTATGTAGGTAGTTATGTAGGTAGGTAGGTAGGTAGATAGGTAGGTAGGTAGGTAGATAGGTATGTAGGTAGGTAGATAGGTATGTAGGTAAGTAGGTAGGTATGTAAGTAGGTAGGTAGGTAGGTATGTAGGTAGGTAGATAGACAGGTATGTAGGTAGGTAGGTAGATAGGTATGTAGGTAGGTAGATAGGTAGGTAGGTAGGTAGGTAGGTAAGTAGATAGTTAGGTAAGTAGGTAGGTAGGTAAGTAGGTTGGCAGTTAGGTAGATAGATATGTAGGTAAGCAGGTAGGTATGTAGGTAGGTAGGTAGATAGGTAGGTAGGTAAGTAGATAGGTAGGTAAGTAGGTAGGTAGGTTGGTAGGTAGGTAGGTAAGTATGTTGGCAGTTAGGTAGATAGGTAAGTAGATAACAGATGGCTTTTTTTGGTTAACTTTAAGTATTAAATGTTTGTTTTAATAGTCATACTAGCTACAAATTATCAAGTTTATGTCAGACACAAGTGAAAATGTATTTTCCTAGTGTTGCTGCTACAAAGAGTCCGATCATATTCATTGGAACTGGAGAACACATTGATGACTTTGAGCCATTCAAGACAAGACCATTTATTAGCAAACTTCTTGGTAAGTTTTGAGGTTTTAAAAGAAAATATTGTATCTTCTTTTAGAAAGTGAAAACCATTGTAGTTTTGTACTAGTTAAGTCTTGTAAAACAGTTGTATTATTAACAAAATGCCACTGAAGTGTGCGAACAAGTAGTTATCTTAGCCAGTGTAATGTTGTACAGATCTGAAAAATCTTGACTAACAATGGATTCGTTACTGTGTTGTGCCAGGCATGGGAGATATTGAAGGCCTTATTGATAAAGTCAATGAATTGAAGCTAGAAGACAACGAAGAGTTAATTGGAAAGCTTAAACAAGGTTTGTTTTGGGTTATAGTTTTGCATAGTCCATGTGGTGTGGTTATCCAATATGATGGTCTTGCTTTTAATGCTATGTTTCCTTGACTTGACTGTGGCATCTTTTCACTGGGTTTCATTTTTAATCTAGTGTATTCCAGATTTATTTTTTAAGCAGATTCTGAATTTCTTTAAATAGATTAAATATTCTTGCTGAACTTGGATTCCCTTAATTGTTGTGCTAATCCCCTTAACGGATCCATATCCCATTGGATATGAATGTCTAACTTCTAGACTCCCTTGGTTGGATTTCAAATCATCATCACCATCATCATCTTCGTTTGGCATCCCTAGTTTCCCTATCCTGGGGTTGGACGGGATATGAGTTGCCTTCATTGTTTTCTACTTTTTGCCATATCTTTCATGATATTTAGCTTCCTTGTTTCTTCTTCTGCTACCTTACTCCAGCTCCGTCGCTTTCCTAAGTATGCTATTTCCATCCCTACGTTTTATATGAGTAAACCATCTCAACCTCGTTTTCCTTAATCTATGTTCATAAGTAATCTTGTCTTGCCATCTTACTCTTGACATGTATCTCAACATTCTATGATCACAACTAGCTAGCAGTCCTTCTAGTCTTTCCATTAGTGCCTAAGTTTCCACAGCATACAGCAATGCAAGCCTCACACATTCACAGTAAACCTTTTTTCTTTCCTCTAGTGGAATGCTATGAGTTACTAGCAAGCTTGCCAATTCCCTCCATTTGCTCCAAGCACAGGATATCCAATCCCTTTCTGCCGATTCTACCCTCCCTCCACATGAAGTCACATTACCAAGATAATGAAAGCTGTCCACTATTTCTGGACTATCTTCTCCCACCTCAAATTTCTGTAGCACTGCCACAACTCTCCTCACACATGTTGGACATTTAAAGTTATCTCCTGCTCTTCTCAGATTTCTGTGTCCCGAACATCTCTGGTGGCACCACCTTTCACAACATTGACACCATATTGAGTTTGCTCCAACTCCTTTGCTGCAAACCTCATTTGCTACCTTGCCTTTTGTGACCTAACAGCAGGTTCTCTACCCATCACCATCAACTTGGTCTTATTTATGTTTACCTCTAATCCCCTAGTTTCCATCTCTCTTAAATTCCATACACCAAATTTCCTAACTGCCTTCTTTTCTGATTCAGTTGTTATCACTAGGTCATCGGCGTACAACAAGTCCCATAATCTTTCATCTCTTGCTGCTCTGGTTGCCTCCTGCATTACCACCACAAACAACAGGGGACTCAGTATTGACCCTTGATAAATTCCCACTCCTATCCCAAACTCTTCTGAAGTGCCTGCTAGAGTCCTGACCCTTAAGCTTGCATTGGAATATAAGACCATAACAAGTTGGATTTCAAATGTTTTTACAAAACCTCTCTGGACTCAGTATTGCTTTGACTGGATCCCAAAAACTTTATACCTCTCTCAGTGGATTCTGAATTCTATGAGTGGCATCGGATTTTTGTTGATTGGATTCCAAATCTTCCTCAACTTTTATTACCTTTTTGTATCTTTTAAATTTCCTCTGCACTGGACTCCTCATCTTTACTAAATTATTATTTCCCTTTGATTCCTACGACCGTATTCTGGATTCTGGATTCCCTTCAAAGGATTTCCAATTCTTTCCAAAATCTCCATAATCGGATTCCCAAACCACCCTCCACTGGAGTTAATATACCCTCAACAGGATTCCAAAATACCCTCGATTGGAGTCCAAAATACCCTCGACTGGAGTCCAAAATACCCTCGACTGGAGTTCAAAATACCCTCGACTGGAGTTCAAATACCCTCAACAGGATTTCAAAATATCCTCGACTGGAGTCCAAAATACCCTCTCGAGACTGGATTCTGAAATTCCCTTGAATGGGGTCGAAAATACCCACGACTGGATTCTTAAACTCCCTTGACTGGGTTCCAAGATGCCTTCAACTGGGTTCCAAAATTCCTTTGTCATAATTCCAAAATCTCTTTGGCTGAATTCCCAAAATATTTTATTCTTTTTTACATTGACAGGATTCTGATCTCCAAATTCACAACTGATAAAACTTGGACAGAAAGTTCTAAAGGATCATCGTTTAGCCACAACACGAAAAATGTTTTAGTTTAGCAAGTGAATAGACTTTGTCAGCCCTTAGTTGGTTATAACATACAGTTAGTAATAATTTGTTTTGGTTATTTTTATTGTAGGTCAGTTTAGCTTGCGTGACATGTATGAACAGTTCCAGAACATTATGAAAATGGGTCCATTTGGACAAATCATGGTAAGCCTAATATTTTGACCGTGAATAATTAAGAAAACCAACTCGGCAACATCACCACTTCAGGCACTTTTCTTACAAGAGTAAACATGGACGTGGGCAAACTGCATGTTACTAGAGAGCTTGAGCACTAGGTGTTCTTGTTGTCATGGTGCCCAACCGGAACTATTAAACTATTGGCAGATGTCGTGCATCTGAACACGTCATGCGGTCGTCGTGATCGTCACGGAGGCCTGCAAGCCGCTTTTCTTCCTCCGTGTTGGTCTGTCATAACTGCGAATTTTCTTTTTTATCAAACAAATGGCTTCAAGCACCAAAGAAACCGTCAATAAATCTTTGTAAGTAAATAATTTACTTACAATTACTTTAACACTGACTTTTGCTCCAAGTTCTTGCCGTATGTGTAATCAATTTTACATATTGTAGGTTGTTTACGACTGGGCTCTTCAAAGTTAGTTTTCGCGCCTTTTTACCCTGCAATGTAATACGCACGCTGTCTAAGTTAAAAATTGGCACCAAAACGCCGTTTTCGATCCAGTCCACTCACGGAAAATAGACCTCCGTCGTGAAGAAATGTTCCGGTGTTTAAGCTCTACTGAATAACAACCACCGATATTAAACTTCAACATTTATGCTTCAATCGAATTTGACATAATCTCTAACTGTAACTGTTATCCTAGTTAATAGTAAATCGTGTCCCTACCATTACACTAACAAAGCCTTCATTGTTACCCTAACAATATATCGATTTTTAATATTATTACAGGGAATGATTCCAGGTTTTAGTAGTGACTTCATATCAAAAGGTAACGAACAAGAATCGATGGCCAGGCTAAAACGACTTATGACCATCATGGACAGTATGAATGACCAAGGTACGAGTCACTCTTTACATGTAGGATGTATTTTTACAAAACTCTTGCTTTGTTGTCGCCATTTTCATCATCTAAACTATTTGGCAATCTAAAAATCTCATGATTCTTTGTTCCATGAACACTGGGCATGTGTCATCACACAGCTTGTAAGGAGATATTCACAAATCACTCACCATTCACCTCCAAAAGGCAGAAAAAATTCGTTCTAAAACGCAGTGTTAGTGTGACTTAAGTAGTGGACTTGAATTTTGAATTTTTGAATTTTATTAGTTTATCGTTTAGCTGTTCTGCTCTCTGAGAAGTTAAGGTCAGCAAATAAGCGCTGAATAGACGGCTTTTAAATACTGTTTTCAGGTCGTAAAATTAATTTTTTTTTCTGGTAGCCACTTGGCTCCTACATTTTTCAAAGTGGTAGCCAATTCCAAAACGCATATCGCCATTTTTGAAGACAAAGAAAACATTGTTTACGCAGTCAGGTTTCTAGAAAGATTTTCCAAAAGAAAGCGAAGAATGACCGTGCTACAAAGTGGACACTAGGATGAGGCATCTACAACGTTCAAGCACACCTAAATCCAAGATGGCGTCTTGTTATCGATCGAGATATGAGAGACGCGTGTGCTGCATTTTGCAAACAAACTTAAAGTGAAAGTTTGCTTCAGATTAATCTTTGAAAATCTTTATTCTTTATATCATTGCGTAAGGTATGGTGAAGTATTATAGTCACCAATTTGGCCACTAACTTTTAGGATGTGGTCGCCAGAGTGAAAATTTTAGACGCATCGGTGCCTGTATTACGCGTAATTTTATGCCCTGGTTTTGCTTCTTTATGTTGGTCTTTCATTTTTGTTTAACAAGATTTTCTTTCCTTCAGAGCTTGATAGTCCACAGGGGGCAAAGTTGTTCTCACGCCAACCTGGCCGTGCTACACGAGTAGCCAGGGGGTCAGGCGTGTCTGTCCGAGAGGTACAAGAGTTGTTGTCACAATATACAAAGTTTGCACAGATGGTGAAGAAAATGGGAGGAATTAAGGGACTCTTCAAAGGTAAAAAACTAATCTAGATAAACTTCGAGTGTGATACTATACACTTAAAGACTGCTCACGAGGAAAAATCTGTTTTGTTTCCCGAAAATCTCAGTGTTCGTCTCGGGAAGATGTTTCCCGAGGGAGCAGTCATTAAGTGTTTTGTTATATAGCATAAACAATTTAAACTGCAATTACTAAATTTTCCCGCTCTCAAACGTGAAGCGCGCGACAGCAATGTTCACCGGTTGATCAACAATTTTCGAGATGTTGACCAGCTGAGGAACATTTGATTTGAACTATTCCACGTGACCTCGATTTAGCCAATGAGAGCGCGCATTCGAGTCGAAAACGCACTAGCCATATAACAAAATTAACTAGTCAAGTTTATTGAGACATTACTCAAGGTAACCCTTAAAAATATAGTTTTTAATGAGATTTTTGAGCTCATAGTGTTAATTTTGAATTTTCATTTAAAGCGATGTCATTTTCTCTTAGATTCTGACGTTTTACCCAACTTTTTAATTGATTGCTGATAGAAAAATGTTTATAGAACAACAGTTTAAAACTTGACTTAAATTCTATTAATCATCAAAACAATATTTTCTTTGATATTTTCACCGTAATTCCCTGCACTTTTATAATACCACGTGATCATTCTTGACCAATAGCAGCGTGTAAACTCACTAAAAAAATTCTTGTTGATTGAATAAATTCTCAGCTTCTTTAAGTATCAAACTTCATCCGAAATCCTAAAATATCCCTTTTGAAGTTAAAATATTCTACAAAGTAACAGTTGTTGAGTTTTCTAGAATATATCAGGCTTAGATTCTTGTCACGTTTTCTGTGGTGCAGGTGGCGACATGACAAAGAATGTAAACCCGTCACAAATGGCTAAACTAAATCAACAAATGGCAAAAATGATGGATCCAAGAGTTTTGCAGCAAATGGGTGAGTGGGTCGAGTTATAATAAGGGAATAACATGACTTTTTGAGGGAATATTGTTTATTTGCGCCCGCGTAGTGTCATTTGCGGCCCGAGCGCGAAGCGATATTCCCGAAAAAAGTCATGTCATTATCATGGTCATCTATGGTCAGTTTTGAGTGTTCAAAAATTTTTGTTTTAAACAATGTTATATATATAGCATTCATACTGATTAACATATAATATAGGGCCCGATCAGTAATACAGTCAACATAAAGAAATTGATTTACAAATGGATAAGTTTTATATCGTAGTGAGAAGAATTTTCAAATTGATGTTTTGGACTGTATATTAGTCCTTTGTTGGAGTGAATGCCACATTCAGGAGGAGTGAAAGACTCTCATCTGCTTAACACCATAGAAACCGGAGGTAATTTCTGTTAGCTCAAAAAGGATTTAGCTAGCTAATTGTATAATTAACATTTTGTTACTTTATTTGTGAGTTTCATGTCTTTGGTGAAATTCTCATATTATGTAGTTTGAGAAGTGCTAAAAATCAGTTCAAAAATTCTTCTCACTACGGTGTTAAACTCATCTATTTGTAAAACTGTTTAATCTTTAGAAACGCCTATGTAGCATTCCATTTATAATAAAATTGAGTTATTTCTCCATATACTGCACATAACTATGTTACTTTAGCAAATGAAGCCACTAATATTAATGTTTATGACTTATTCATTCTCAACAAATGCTCATTTTAATAATAAAACAAATTAAAGTATTGTAAGCTAGTTATACTGACAGTATAGTTTCTTTTAGCATACACCCTCTGATTCATAATATTTATATTCAAGATGTATAAGGACTTTTATAAAGAAACATTTTACCATGCAGGTCAACGTACATTCTGACTAGCAATGCTGTAAGCTGTTCTTGCATGATAAAACTTTGCTGTACCATATCCACTCGGACACTCAGTTATGGATGTGTTGCTGATTCTGCATGTTTGTCGAATGGCCTCATACTGTCCATAACATTGTTCTGTCAGTAGGCTGGGAAATATTTAGAAATGAAAACAGAAGAAACAAGAATTAGAAAATGATGATTTTGTTGATGAGATCTGAAAAAAGTACTATTTCATTAATTGAAAAATTTGCAAAATATAATACAACTGTACAAAGTTTACTATGACTAATGGCAGAATTTTCACAGGAAAGTTTTGCAGATTCCTAATTGTATTGGCAATACAGTTAATATATAACTTAAATATTAGTATGTCTGTGCATTTTAAGTGGTTAACAAGTGCACTGAATTTCAAAGTGCTATGAAGTCTGAAAAAGAGGGGAGCCATGTGATTGACTGTCTCCAATTTGTGAGAATTTACAGTTTTGTGATAGAAATAAAACTTTATGCAACAACAACAACAATATTAAATTTTATTTCCTTAACCTTTGGATATAGTAAACTCGTTTTAATCATAAAATTAATATAAAACAAAGCTATAGTGGTTGGACACCCGAAATAACTACGAAAAGCTAATTTAGTCGGGTGCCCATTCTATTTTAAATAAACTCATTATATAACAGAAAAGTGGGTTGAGGAGAAAAAAAATACATGCACTTCATTTAATGCCTTTCTGTTTGTTAAATCAGAAAATAATCATTTAGAAATAAAATAAAGAAATAAAATGACTTTTTGTGTTGTGTGTGCCTTCATAGCCTGGTGAAAACCTCGACAAAGTTTGTCAGAATTTTCGAGCAGGTGAAAACCCTTACCTCAGTTTTCACCAGGCAATGAAGGCACAGAGAAATTAAATAATGGAAGATCTGCATTCTGCATTAAGGGATTCAGTTTTTGGCTAGAGAGAACAACAGAGGAGTTAGTAAAGGGAGTGATTAACCAGTTTGTTTGGTTATTGACAATGAGCAACCTTGCGAGGCGTCAGAATTATAAACTTGTCTGCTCAGCTAGAAGTGTAAGGTACAGTAGGTAACAATAGGCTGGTTGTTGCAGCCAATCACAGAGCAGGGTATCAGTCTTGTGGCCAGAAAACGTCATTGGCGACATCTCCAGCGACCTTGCATTTTTCACATGTGCAGATGAGAGTTGTTAGAGTTTTTCAGTCGTATTTCGACCTTTTCGACCTTTTTTTATTCGCATTTTGCTGCTTATGGTCTA
>JAOBBB020340456.1:0-10379 GCA_025331005.2 Zoanthus gigantus | reverse complement strand
GTTGTACTCATTTTGGTGCCTAGAATGCTGGAAATGGCATTTCCGAGCTTCTAGATTTAAAAATTTTCTGGGGGGGGGGGGGTATGCTCCCAGACCCCCCTAGAAGACGGGGCCTTACTGCCCCTTAATTGTAACAGCCGCCTACTACTCTTCTACCATCCGCCTACTTCAAATTTTATTGAAAACCCTGCATGAGGGACACAAATAAAGTATTGTTGTTGTTGTTTTGCTTTCAGCACAAACAAAGCTTGCCGAAGCTAACTTTTTTTCTTTTGGCGCAGCAAGGTTTTTCATTATTTCGCATACAGCAGAAAAACAACAAGTACTTTAGGATGGTTTTGTAAAACTACGCTTCTCAAACTGAAATGGTACCAATGTTTCAATAATCTATGTTTAAACAAATTCGCCGATTTAAAAAAATCATAAAATGCAATGCAATGTCGTCTGTTTAAAACTTTTCTATCAGAAATTCCGGAGTAATTGATCGATGAAAAGCGATGATCGATTAGCTAATCAATGAATCGATATTAATCGATAAAATTAGTTGATTAATATCGATTAATATTGGTACCCGTGATTAATCGATAATCACACGGAGAAAAGTCTTTTGAAATATATCGATTATCGTCAACTATACAATCAATCTTAACCGCAACAGTTCCACGACCGCCAAGAATTAAAAGTCGAAAATCGCACATTAACTGAAAATACAACTATAGTCATCATAGTTATAACATCAGCAGGTTTTTGTGAAGCTTTCAGGATGAATTGGCTTTCTTAATTTGGAATGAATTTTCGGGAATGTTCTTTTAAAAATATGTATTATAAAAAAATACAACGTTGTAGTCACCTTTTAAAATAGGCCAAAACAAAAAAAAGAGATAGCATAGTTGGTCTGCAATTATATACAGGACGGGAATAATTTGAGTTTGTTATTGTTGCTGTTGCTATATATTTTTAGGGCCGTGTAGTACAGGACAAGTGTAGTACAAGTAGACCAAAGTACAGGACGAATGCTATTCCGAAAAAATTCATCTTGAATCTAGAACCTAGATTAGAAAGTGATACAAGAAGAAATAACATTTAAGCAATATTTCGTCGTTTATTATAATTTTTCAATTTCTAATCGTTGTCTTACGTTGTTGTAATAAAACAGCGAAATGGCTTACAGCTCCTCCAGAAGTGTCTGAACAAGGCATTTCATTCATCGTCTTCGACACTTTGCTCTCACTCCATCGCTGTTTTTCTTTCTTACTTGGTTACTTACTTAATTATTAATCCTCCTTCACTGTTGGTAGCTTTACCATTTCTAGCTCTTTTAATAATCTTTCTCCACTAAATTTCTCTTTAAAAAAAATATCCTATAACTAAAATGTTTTTGATCAATTCTGATAGCATCCTGTTTTCAACAGAGGAACTCTAAAAGAAATTGTTCAATTCTTATCAAATCCATTTCTCAATGGAAGAAATCAAAGTAACTGCATTCCAAGTGAATTGATCTTTCAGATATACATTTACAGATAATCAAAATTGAAAAAGTGATTAGTGTGTGTAAAAATTTATTTTTACTCCAGCTATTTTTGTGATTCTCTAGAACTAAATTTCAATCAGCTATGTTCAATTTGATCATCTCTGCAGCTCAACCACGATTTAAAACATTGCCATCACTTAAAACTACTGGTTATGTGGGCCTAGAAACGAGGCTAACGTGTGATATTGTCGCGTATCCTGAACCTAAGATAGTTTGGTACCAGGCAAGAAGTTCACATCCTATCTCCGACCAAAATCCAAGATTTGCCAAAACGAACTTGAACAACACTCTTATTATACGAAACACTTCAATGGAGGATGCTGGACCATACATGTGTCGTGGATCCAACAATTTAGGAAGTAAATTTGAACTAAGTATACTTGACGTGAAATATGTTGGTGAGTTTAACAGATTCTATTTATATAATATGTAAAACAGAGAATAACTGACAACCATTAAAGGTTGAATAGAAATAGCTCATAATTAATGTGCTTGCACGGTAAATAAGGATCGCCATTAAACAAGACAAAGCCGACGCTTTGGTTTGAAATAGCAATATGACTGACAGCCATGTATTTTTTTTAATAACTTTCACATATACGAATAAATTCGTATATTATTCGAATTTGTGAAAGTTATTTTATTAATTGCGCTACTACGATGTCATGTTGTTTCTGTTTTTAAATTTGGCGCTTGCAGGTGTTTCCATAGCAACTTCCGTATTACACTCAATAACCTCAAATGCACTCTAGATATAACCTTCTTATGCATTCGCAATTATGCAATCAGAAACGAGATATTTTGCTTAGAATATAATAAAAATTGTAATATAAATGTCTTGTGCCATTTTAATTCCAACTTGTTTCTTTCCATTTCGGTTAGCGTTAAATAATCATATTGTTAAGAATTTGAAAGGTTGAATATCTGTCAACTTCCATTAGAAAAAATTTTTATATAGTGATTCATCTTCATGATAATTTTTATTTTAAAACTTACTTCTCTACAAAAATGTTTGCCAGTGAAGATGTGTTAATATGTTTTACGTTTTTTGTTTTATTGTATTTTTCCATATTTTATTTTTTGCTTTTTACTTTAATAATTTCTCTGATTAAGTTCATTTGATTCTTCAGATTTTTTTATTCATATACAAGCTACATTATGGTAACTTTAATGACTTTTTCAACAGTACCTGTCAAATTGGTTACCACACCAGAGGCTTTGACCATTGTACAACAGACAAGTCGAGTTGTAAAACTCCACTGTGCGGCAACTGGAGCTCCCCTTCCAACCGTGAAGTGGACAAAAAACGGACTTCCATTGACTGACGAGAAAATAAAAAATCGAAAAACTTTAATTACCGTGAACTCTACACTGTTTCTGAACCGGTTTATTCCGGGTCAGTCCGATAACTTCAGCTGTGAAGTAAGAAACACAGCAGTTCAACATTTGATTGCAGAAGCAAGAGTTGGTAAGTACAAAGAAACCACACTGAAAAGAACATGATTTGTCAAAGGCATTTTACAATTAATAAAATATCTAGATACTTCATGTCTCTGTTGCATTGCATTTGGATATTTTATAGGAGACGGTACGAAATGCAACAGTAAATTAGCAAAAGGCGAAATCAGATTTTTAAAATTTCTTTAAAATTTAAAAAGATTTCTTTAAAATTTTTAAAATTTCTTTAATTGTTTTTTTAAAATTTAACAAAGCAATTACGTGGTATTTTTGTCTAGCGCTCAGAGGGGAAAAATGGTTAGAGCGAAAAAAAAAAGAATTTCTGCTAACTTAAAAAATAACATATTTTTAAATATGTTTCATGTTTTTAATCTATTTTAAAAAATAGATTAAAAACATGAAACATATTACATATTTAAAATAGAGTTCTTTCAGAAAATCTAAAAACTGATCATGTCGTGTCATTTTCAGAATGGAGGCAATGTGGTGACCCTGGTACTCCAAACAATGGATACAGAATTGGATCTTCATTCCACGCCGGAGATTTAATTTCATATTTGTGCAACGATGGATATACTCTTGTTGGACCTGCTACAATCCTGTGCCAGTTGAATGGACGGTGGACCCAGAATAAACCATTGTGTAAGTTATACGTTAGATTTACTATGGTTAATTTATATCAAAGAAACCTGTTTGATCCTGTGTCAGTGGAATAGTCTGTGGACTCAGAAACGATCACTAGTCATTACGTATGTAAGTTCTAAGTTCTGATTATAATCTTGCCTCTTAACTTATTGATACAAATTATCTCTGGTAAACACTTTTGCACCTTTAAAAAAATTTGAAGTATTTCCTAGGTATTCTCCGGCTACATCTGATTGAAACGTCTGGTAATAAAAGCCCATGTTACAAGGCGATCAGAGCAAACCCGGGGTAGCTCTATCAACTTATGTTAGGAAATCATACCAAAACAAAGAAAAAACAAATGCTGTTTACGTGGAGATACGACATCAACAACCTCCCAGTAGAGTTCAGACATGCATAATAACATCACTCACTAAAAAAAGATTCCGCTTTAAAATAGCTTTCGTTACCAACCCCTGGTTAACCTTTCATATAAGGCTGAATATAAGGCCACGTGCGTAGCGGGCATAACCCTTCAAATCCACTCGATTACATTCAGTATGAATATATATTAACACTTATATTTACAGAGGATATAAAGGTTTATGCCCGCTTCTAACGTGGCCTTAGGGCCTATTATTTATATTAGTGGCTTGAAGTTAGCTATTAGCACACATGTGCTATATATATGCTTGAATTTAATATATATATATGTACTTATGGTGGTGTTTATTTTGTTAAAGTAGTCTTTGGTTGCTTTTAAGAGTTCTTACTAATAAAAAAAAATTACAGGTTTGACTTCCTTGAACTCTAGAAGAAACTCAAATGGACCTCAACTATAGATTAAAAGAGTTCATTAGCCAATAAATAATATACATGCAAACATTTCTCGATTTTTATTGGTCGAGAGCATTGCAATTTTCACGTAATATCAGCGCACATTACCAAATTTGGATTTGCCGTGTTTGAGGATTGCTTTAAGTACACTTTACGCTGTTTACAAACACAAAACGATACTGGAAATTGTGAAGCGATTGGTCTTGTCTAAAATTTGCAACTTCTGAGGAACATGCAATGGCTATAAATAAAATCTGCACAAGATCTGGAGGGAAGGAACTCGCGAGAACGTTGTGTTTTTCTTACTAAATTTTGTATGTATATTGTTAATAAGTAACCATACTACTTTTCTCGTTCAATTTGAAATTAATTACACTTGTAAGTTTTTCAAAAAGCTCAAACTACGGCCTCGAGCAATTTTGATACTTTCTGAAAAACACTACTGCAATTAAATCCAAATTGATTTCGAAGACCTATCATCATCTATACTAAGCCGCCATAAGCTTATCTAAAAATTTCAGAGCTTTATAAGCATTAATATTTTTGTACAGGCCGACGAAACTGCGCTGATCCGGGCTCCCTTGCCAATGGGGTCCGAATAGGAAGTCACTTGTGGGAAGGCAAAAGTATTACTTATCACTGCTTGGGATATGGTTATTATCTTAAAGGAAATAAGGACCTGACGTGTTTGTCAAACGGATTGTGGAGTTCCTCAGTTCCTGTTTGCGAATACTTAGGAATGGGTAAGAATAAAACATCTTAAGTCCGTCGAAGTAAAAGCTAGAAGTATTTATTTTGTATTTGAGATGGTTGTTATATTAGTGGTAGATAACAGGGAGTTGACATTCTTGTCAAATGGAGCGTGTAGCTCTTCGGTTCCAACTTGTTCCAACCTATGGACTGTTAAAAATCCCGCTCTCTGATTGGATGCCGATAAGTAATGGTTCTCAAGTTGGGTGGGCGTGGTTGGTGCAGTTAGTATAAGATCTCTGCCTCCAGACCACAAGATCCTTGATTTGATCCCCGGCTCTTCCAAGATTTGAATATTTGTGCGATCTGATTTTCTGCCTAAGCTAACTCAGCTTTCCATTCTTCCGGGGTAAGTAAATGAGTACTAGCGTCTGCTGGGAGCTAACCTGCGATGGATTAGTGTCCTGACCAGGGGGAGTCAAAGACTCTCATTCGCTTAACACAACAGAAACCGGAGATAAGCGCCGGCTCCGTGGGCCCTTTGGCTTGTGAAGGATTTAGGTAACGGTCCTCGAGTAGCAAATGTCGCCGGTTTGGAAAGCCTTAAAAAGCAATGAGTGAGAATACAGTTTTTATTTCGAGGCGCTAAAAGTTTGATGTAGAGCTGCACCGGTACCGTTAAAAGTCCTGTAATTAGGAAAAAACATTCCAGACCGTGGAAAGTCCTTGCATTTTAGTCGTATTCCTGGTATTTTTTTTTTAATTATTAAACGGGGATCAGTGAATGAAAAATGTTGCCATTGTAAACGAAAAGTCAATGAGTAGTCCTTGAGTTTCGTATCCAATAAATACAGTTGCAACCCTGTTATTAAATATTTTTACATCTTATTTATAAGATAATCAGAGAACTGTTTATATGTTTGGAGAATTTTTACAATTTACCGAGTGAGAACAATCCTTTAAGTATCTAAATTGAATCTATTCTAGTAACTGAATGGGAATCAAATTTAAATTTCCTTTAAACTATGTTTATTTAAGGTTATACAATAAGTCAATCCATTGTTCTTCATGGCAAGCGTAAATATTTACAGCAGTTGAAAGCTTGGCTCAGAGAAACGTCTTCAAGCTCTTCCACCAAATGGCGATTATGC
Source organism: Zoanthus gigantus (assembly GCA_025331005.2). Classification (NCBI taxonomy): domain Eukaryota; kingdom Metazoa; phylum Cnidaria; class Anthozoa; order Zoantharia; family Zoanthidae; genus Zoanthus; species Zoanthus gigantus. Next base: position 4,088 of record JAOBBB020340456.1, on the reverse strand, counting down.
TGGCGAGGAAGCTACCATGGCTTTTCTGCATCTAGTTTTCATCTGTTCTGTGATAACAAAGGTCCAACAGTCACTATCGTCAGGGTTGGCAGTTACATATTCGGGGGATACACCGATCAGTCTTGGACACTACAAAGTCTACCAAGTAAGTAAACGATAGGTTCACCTTGTTTTCCTTATCTTTTATTCTTACTGTTAGCACACAGTTCCTCAGTCCTGTACGAGTGTTAGTAAGTACAATATCGCTCGAAAGTCTGGTGTCGTAATGTAGTCGAATTACGACAAAACTACCAACAGAATTTACTTCTTTTTTTGTCAAACATCGAAAGTTGAAAGCATAGTCTGGCCTAATGGGATAAAATGCACTTTTTTTTCAAAGAAGAAACAATACAATGTAAGCCCTTTTCTATTTTTAGTACGCCCCCTTCTTGTCATTTTGACTTCTTCCTCAAAATCAACTAATATTCTTGGATATGGCGAGTTAAAGGTAGCCAATCAGAGCACGCTAAAGTGAATATCGGTCGCTTGGGTAAATACTAATACGTTTTGTTACATAATCGTCCGAGTTAAACCGTTAAAGTTGCTCTGAGGACGCTGTTGTCAGCGGTAGTCACCATCAGAGCAAAAGTGAAGTTTGATGATTACGCATAGGCAGTTCAAACGTGATCAAATGGGATTGCAGACTGACGAAGAAATGAATGGCTAGATAAATACTGTGAATTAATGGAAAATACTTTCATTACGAAAATATTCGCACCTTAAACTTTAATTTGGACATCAAACTTCGGAAAAAAACTTTTAGACTATATTTTTTGACATATTTCGCACAATTTTCCCCGTAAATGTCGGACAAACGACGAAACTACAATATACGTCTTGAATATAAACCTACCATTTCGAAAGATTGGTAAATATTGGTACATAGAACTGCTCTGTTCAGGAGAGAAAATCAGGTGATTATCTAAAAAAATTTTAGTTGTCAATTCCATCGACATCACATCCAACTCTGTGGAAAAAGAGACATTTACAAAAATGTTTCTCAGCACATTTATATTTTTAAAACGTCAATGCATAATATGTGGCATTTTTCCGACAGCAAAGCTTTGCCTATTCTAGATGATTGCATGCAGATCTAGTCTTCACAAGGTAAAACTTTACCTAAACAAACATATCTTTTATAGAATATAGATCAATTACTGATGTCCGAAGAAATAGAGAGATCGTAGACAATTTCAAAGTACCTATGGAGATAGTAAGTTAGATCAAAGCACCCACAGGACCAGATAGATAAGAGCTAGCAAAATCCTTTACGAGCCAAGTGGCCCATGGAGCCGGTGCTTATCTCCGGTTTCTGTAGTGTTAAGTGAATGAGAGTGTGCAGATTGTACTGTATGAAGATAAGAAAACCTAGCTAAATCCTTTACGAGCCAAGAGGCCCATGGAGCCGGCTCTTATCTCCGGTTTCTGTAGTGTTAAGTTAATGAGAGTGTGCAGATTGTACTGTATGAAGATAAGAAAACCTAGCTAAATCCTTTACTAGCCAAGTGGCCCATGGAGCCGGTGCTTATCTCCAGTTTCTGTAGTGTTAAGCGGATAAGAGTGTGCAGATTGTACTGTATGAAGATAAGAAAACATAGCTAAATCCTTTACGAGCCAAGTGGCCCATGGAGCCGGTGCTTATCTCCGGTTTCTGTAGTGTTAAGCGGATGAGAGTGCAGATTGTACAGTATGAAGATAAGAAAACCTAGCTAAATCCTTAACGAGCCTAGTGGCCCATTGAGCCGGCGCTTATCTCCGGTTTCTGTAGTGTTAAGCGGATGAGATTGTGCAGAGTGTACAGTATGAAGATAAGAAAACCTAGCTAAATCCTTTAGGAGCCAAGTGGCCCATTGAGCCGGCGCTTATCTCCGGTTTCTGTAGTGTTAAGCGGATGAGATTGTGCAGATTGTACAGTATGAAGATAAGAAAACCTAGCTAAATCCTTAACGAGCCTAGTGTCCCATGGAGCCGGCGCTTATCTCCGGTTTCTGTAGTGTTAAGCAGATGAGAGTCTTTGACTCCCCCTGGACTGGACACTAATCCATCGTAGGTTGGAGTAAATGTAGGCCGAATATTTAATATGTGCATGATATAGAGATAAGGGCAATGACTGGTAGAAAATAAAAACAAGATAAATATTTCACTTATACCATAAAGAGCTAAAGTGCTATGTTTAAAGATTAGCATGTGTCGGCTCTTTCTCCTGCACATCTCATTAACACACTGTGTTTAGTTACACCGCTAATGTGCTTGTTTAGATGGAACGTATCACTCATAAAGGCTTACAATTACCATTTGGATATTTCGTAGATCCGGAAACACCAGTAAACGGATCATGAGTGGTTTTCTTGTCCGGCATTGGAGGGGGTTGATTGCTTGCTGGAGGCCCGAAATCAATCAGCAGTCCTGATAATATTAAAAAATATCAAATTAATAATATTATGTTTTTATTATTATAATAATAATTATTATTATTATTATTATTATTATTATTATTATTATTATTATTATTATTTTGGAGGAGTGCATGAAGCGAATCAGAGTGAAAGTGAGGTTGGAAGTTATCCAGAAAACAGCATTGTTGGGGCCAGCAACGATACTAAGAAAAGTACTGTCCCTGTAAGCAGAAAGAAAAAGGGACCTGGGACCCGTGGTGACTTGTTGTAACCCACTCCCAAGGATTATAAACATCACAGAACATCGTGCCTGAGTCTACCAAAAATAAACATCATCATCACCATCATCATCATCATCATGGTCATCGTCATCACCATCACCATCATCACTATCACCATCATGATCACCATCATCTTCATCATCACCATCATCATCATAATCATGGTCATCGTCATCACCATCACCATCACCATCATCACTATCACCATCATGATCACCATCATCTTCATCATCACCATCATCACCATCATCATCATCACCACCATCATCACCATCACAACTTTTAAATCGTTAGAATTGCAACTCCAACGGCAACTGAAAAATTAATGTTGCAAATGGTAAAATGGCCAAATATTTACATACTACATCAATAAAATGTTAACATACGGTACATGGACCTCCTAAGCTGTGTATTTAGTTTGATTGGAAAAATACAAAGCAACTAGCCAAAAAAATGTCACTCTATAACAATAACCGTTTAAAACTTATTCAGGTAAATTTTCAACAAAACGATGCCAAACTTCTAAATTATGTTTAATTCTATCCCGAAATAAGCGGCACAGTAAACGCCGAGATAAAAAAAAAGTCAAATTTGTCTTCACGCCAGTAAATCGAGGAATTTATTTTAAACAAAAATTTAGAATAATAAAAAAGGACATAAATTGCTTCAAAAAAAATAAATAGAAACAGCGGAAATTTTGAGAATTTTTTATGTCTTTTTTTTTTACAATCTCCGTTAACAAGATGGCGGCAAAGACAAATTGAGTAGTTTGCAGACATACAATAATTAACTAAACAGAGTTTTCCTACCATCCAAACTGATTTTCAAGAAAATATTCACAATTTAACAGTGTGCAAGTCAATTTTAATTTCACATCAACATCGAGCCACCATAAGAAGGAAAAAAAAACCCTCGGCTCCATAATTTATAAATTTTTTTTTACAAGCTTTAAGTAACACAAGCCTCAAATGTGTTTATCCAGCCGAATATTTTGTTCCATGAATTTTTCTTTTCATGCCTAAATTGTTTGAATCGACTGAACGATTTTTTCAGATTTATTCAGACAATAGTTTTGCCAGAAATGTTTTAACTCTAAAAAACAGTTATCATACATCATAAGTAAATGTGTTTTGGATGGGAATACTGAAAACACAGTTCTCTCATATGTGAACAAAAATCAGTGTATCGTTCGAGAAACTGTTCTTTTTTTTTCAAAATTTCAACTTAGAGCTTGGGTTCCTTTTTCACGCTCATTTTGTGATACATGTAAATGGGGGTATAGCATCTGTTACGCTGTGTTGTGAATGGTGTTTGCACACGTCCTAGTAACTTTATTTAAGGTAGTGATTTCGACTGTAGTTCCCATCTCAAG
>JAOBBB020340360.1:0-10380 GCA_025331005.2 Zoanthus gigantus | reverse complement strand
CATCGTCGATAGATAGATAGATAGATAGATTGAAAAGGTAAACCTAGACTCGGCCTACCACAGGTAGCCCGAGTAATAACAGAAAAAGGAAACAAACTATTCAAAAAGTATTTTGACAAAGGACACCATCCCACTGAGCTTTCAAGGCATTCAAATGGTACTGGTGGAAAGCTGGTCATTAAACAGAGTTCTAACATGTACAATATCTTAGAGCAAACAATTTTTTCATTTAATCAGGCAATATAAAATGGATAAATGTTTGTTAGGGGAAGTAAATCAGAGCAAGCAAAAAACTAAGCTAGAATTATTCCATCTATAGGTACCAAAAAGGAATTCATTTAAATCCTGACTAGATGTCAAGAGACAACTAGAGACACAAGCAAATGACTAAAGAAAACTCAGTATTTTGCTGATACCTTTTTGGAAGACCTTTTTGCTGAGCATCGGAAGTAGACTCCATTGACAGCTTACGGGAGGCAAGTGGTCGTCGACACACAATTATTGGAAAAAACTGTCCCCCATCACTATCTCGTTCTTCTATCCCAATGGCTCTTTCAAGCTGGAGACAGTAGTGGTAGCACTTTTCCACATGCTGAATTAAAGGTTTCATCTCATGTGGTACACCTTCAAACCCACCGACTGACTCTTGTGTGTACGACACCCCAGCTGGCTCAATGATTCTAGTACATTCCTGAGACTGATGAACTTTGGCACCTACAAAAACTTAACTTTTTTATATCTTGAATACTTTTATAATAATTATCAGTAACATTTCCTATATTTGATCAATTATATGTATACAATTTTACAAACAGTTAAGTTATACACCGTAGTGAAAAGAATTTTAAAACTGACGTTACTGACTGTAGTCCTGTATTCACTCCGACAAAGGAATACAGTCTGAAATATCAGTTTTAAAATTCTTTTCACTATGATGTATAACTTAACTATTTGTAAAACTGTTTCAATCTGTAGAAACACTGACACAGCATTCCATTTATGGCATTTATAAGTACACAAAATTAAAATTATTATTGTCTAATACTTTAAGTAGGTTATTAAGTTGTACATTCTAAAATTGTTTATTGAATAAACTGCTAGCTAGTTGTGATCACAGAATGTTGAGATACATGTCAAGAGTAAAATGGCAGGACAGGATTACTAATGAAGAGGTCAGAAGAAGGTGTGGGGTGGAGAACCTTGAACACAGATTAAGGAAAACAAGGTTGAGATGGTTTGGTCATTTAAAATGTAGGGATGAAAATAGCATACTCAGGAGAGCGATGGAGCTGGAGGTGGAAGGTAGAAGGCCAGTAGGTAGGCCAAAGATGACCTGGAGTAAGGTAGTGGAAGAAGACATGAGGAAGTTAAACATCACAGAAGATATGGTAGAGGATAGAAAACAGTGGAGGCAACTCATATCATTTAAAAATTGATCATTCACAACCAGGCATAAAAATTATAAAATGGTAAAAAAACGTTCTCTGGTTACAACTTTTAAAAACATGAGCTTTTGGTTGTCAGACTACAACCTTTGACAAGTAAAAAGATTTAAAATGACTCTGTGTATAAAAAGTTAAAAGGTGTGAAATAAGAATTTAAAATAAAAGTTATTGGCAAAGGAAATTTTAGACAAAGGAGAACTCTCAAATCATGGCACACCATTGCAACAGAAAAATGCAGATAATAATTCTTAACCGCTCCCAAAACAATAAAAATTATACTATTCTTTTAAAAAAATAATTTTACTGACGTTTTATATTAATGTAGATCACTAGCCTTTTATTGTTTTTATTGAGTTATATTCTATATTTTAAATTCATATTTCACACCTTTTAACTTTTTATATAGTGTTACGCAGTCTTTTTAATTTTTTTTACTTGTCAAAGGTTGTAGTCTGACAAGCAAAAGCTAACTAGTGTTTTTAAAAGTTTAACCAGAGAACATTTTTTACCATTCTTAAAACTAATATCATGTCCAACCCCAGGAGTGGGAAACAAGGAACTGTAAACGAAGATGATGATGGTGACGACTGAATATATGTTTGCTACTGCCACTTTAGAATAATGTTCATTTAACTAACCATTAACATAAAATCTTGGGGACTATTGAGAGAGAAAACAAATTAAATGCTTTTTGGCTTTTATCTAGGGAGTGAAAAAGAAGTAAAACTATCAACTGACAACTAGTACTTGGTGAAATATATAGTAAATAAATAAATAAATAAATAAATAAATAAATAAATAAATAAATAAATTTAATAACAAACATCTGTTTTACCATGGATTCCATAATGAAAGGTAGTTAATACAAGCAGATATTATTTCAATATTAATTATCAGCTTTTCCCTTAACTTCTGAATGCTTTCAAAAAATAATAGCTAGGATTTGTTTTTAATAACCATGCAAAAATATCAGTTTTTTATACTTACCATTGTAAAAACACACTTCAAAGTCTGCATGAGGTGAGTTTTCCATGAGCATACATTTAGCATGTTTAGAGTACAGGGTGACCTTAAAACATAGAAAGGTAAAATACTATTTTATTAGCCCAAGCCTATTCTCTCTCAATGTTGGAATTATTATTTTGGTCAAACACAAAGCCATTCTGTACATCTGAACTGGTCACAGTTGTGTGATTAAAATATTACTGCAATAATGAAATGTTATGATTGTTATAACGTCATAGTGTACCATAATTACTTGATTAAGGACTGCCCCAGAATAACCATCGCATGAGTGAGACCAAACATTTAACAAGCACTGCCCCCAAATAAGCATTGAACCCCTGTGGCTGATGTGGTCGTAATTTTAAACATGTAGACCATTTTAACTGACAGATATACATAAAATAAAGAACAAACACAGTGTGGAGTTTTTTTTGTCAACACTGAACATTTATTGCAGTGTTTAACAACATTTTTAAGTTGAGACAGATTGACTATTTTGGTATTTGAGTCCCCAGTTGTTTATGTTGTATTTGCTATTTGATTGATCTCAATGTAAATTTGCAATGAAAATAAATTCTCATTACAAAAGAGAACTTTTCACCTCATTCGCATTGCAAAAACTTGTGTTTCAAATAAGCACCACCCCCAAATAAGCGAGCTGCACCAAAAAATACAAAAATTAAAATTAATATGCACTGTGGTGCATGATCATGTAAATACAGTAGTTGTGACGTGATGACCATGAAAAAGAAGCAATACTAAGTATAATAAACAAAACTTTTAGGTAACTAGCTTTCATGAGACTAAAATTTGTAACATCAACATTGTGTTTTTGTGTTAACATTACTGTTACCACAACTACAGAAATTCATAAAACATTCTATAACAAATATGAATATTTAAAATATAATAGGCAGAATGTGAAGGAGTGTTTTGCATTGGCAGGTGATTGACCAATATTAGTGTACATCAAGGTCTTCAACAAGTTTTGATGTACTGTACATAGGTGATAAAAGTTTAGGAATGATTTGCAAAGGAGCTGATATTTCTCCATTTATTTGCAGCTGAGTTATGTAGTAACCAAATAGATTATGTCAATTAAGATGGCAGCAAAATTTGCCAGCTGTTGTCTCTTAATGAAAACCCTGTCCAAAAACATTTAAAACATTATCACTTCACTGTTTTTTATGCTCGTGAATTTTGTTTCATAAAAATTACCTTGGGGGTCTTTTTCCTAACAAGGTGAACAAATCTGGCAGCATACTGATACTTCTTCCAGTACTTCGATGGCAGAGTGGAGAAGAGATGAGTGGTATCAGCCAGCTGTGGTGGGGGCCGTGAAGATAGCAGGACCCCCTTTTTACTATTGGGGTGATACACTGAAATTTTCATGCCATTTGAGCTAATTCTTATAACTTCCATTACCAGATCTTGCCCATTCTTTGGTTGAAAGAACTCTAGACAAACTTCTCCTTCTTCAAGGATGCTAACTACAGCATTCCTTGTTTTTTGTCGTATGGGTCGTAAGCGTTGTGCATTTAAAGGTTCAACAATATCACCCAAAGACTTGGTTCGTAATTGGTCTGATTTGCGATGCCTTCTCAAAGGACTTGTCGGTTCTGCTAACTTAGTTGCTACTGGAGATGTTCTTACTGGGCTTGATTCTTTGTTGATTTTCTGAAGCAAACCAAGATCCTTAGAGACACTGTCACTACCTTTACGCCGACGGCTTGGTACATTCCCACCTGTTCCTGCACTCAACTCCCTTTGAGTATGAAAACTCCGGCTGGTATCTTTTCCTTCTTTATCACAACTATTCCCAACACTTCTACTGGAGTTTGGGCCACAATGCTTGTCACTAAAGCCATCAGTCACATGCCAGTTTTTAACTTCACAACTGGATGTTGCTCTATCATTGGCCAAGTCATTTCCCTCAATTTGACTAGAACATAAACCATTCTTGATCATTTCCCCAACAGTGTTTAATGCTGAATATTTTTTTGCATTATATGACCTGTGAAATAAAACATTAAACAAAGATATATTTTTGTTGTTAAACAATGCAAAATAACATTCTATATTAAGGTTCAGAAATAATAAAAAACAGATAGTCAGGGATCAAGTATAATTATATTTAACTTGCAGTGGTACCTGCAAAGAGCAAGTGTAAATTAACTTGCATTGGTACCTGAGGAAAGCATGAAGGCAGCAATTTCCATCGCTCTGAGCCCTTAGCATTAGAAAAAAATATTTGTCTCACCTTTCTCTTGTTTACTTTCTTCATACATGAAAAATTAATATGTCAAAAACTCAGGTCAAAAAAGCTAGTACTTCAAACAAATATGATTCCATTCTCCCCATAATTGCAGTAACTTGTATGTGTGTATAAGTATTACTTACAGTATTCTCTGGTTTTATTATCTTTTTGCGGTTGAAATAAAGAAATAAAATAAAGTACTTAGTAGTAAGATTAATGAGATAAGGTTAACTAGTAATTAGTAATTTATAATCAACTATTATAAATAATAAATACACATTTTTTTACATAACTGCAAAAATCACTATATCTTATTTTGTTACTGCTACTATCATATTGAAAACATGATTGTAATAATCATTGAACATCTTTGAGTAGCAATGACTGGTCTACTGAAATTGACCTGCTCTCAACAGCTTTGGTAAGAACATTGCAATTGTATTGCAGGTTATGGGTTTGACTCACTTTTGAAACTTTGAAACTACCTATATTAGGTATATCACTGTGAAGGTAGATCATAACACTGTTGCTACTAATAATATTGCAGTACAAACTTTCATTGGGAATAATAACTCAATGAAAGGTGATCCCTTTACAACTGACTCCATCCAAAAAGCTGTCACTTTCTAGCAGACTTAGTAAAAGTGCTGCACCAGAGTATTTGGGTTGGAACCATTTAAGCCAGATTTATTTTCAACTAATTTAAATTGAGTTCATAACTTCAAAGATAATTTCATAATGTAAAATACAAATATAATAATCCTGTAAATATGATCACTGTAAACCTTAACTTGAACTTACTTAAATTTACTATAAACATCAGGAGCAGAACTGGATTTCAACTGATCTGTATGTTTTTTGAAAGTTGAGCCAGTGATATCGGCAAGCCAAGATGAGGTGTTAGGGGGAGGAGCCATATCTGTTCCTCTGAGATCATTCTGTAGTGTGCTTGTTTGTTGGTATGATGTACTAGTACTGGGACTGTTTGGGGAAGAAAACAAAATAATTATCTTATATTAATTACTGCTTTCTTTTTTACACCCAAAAATAAATAATTTATAGGAAAATTTATACACTTGATAAGACTATTTTTTCCCATCATATTAACAAAAAATAGAATCGGGTGAACAGTAAGAAATATTGGTTGAATAGTTATTAGTTTGTTTGTTTTTTGGAGTTCTATGGTTTGGTCTCTTTTCTTCCAGCTAACTAATGCTCATGGTGACTGTTGCTAAAACATAAAGTAAATCTTGGAGCAAAAATTAATGTAAGAAATGTGAAATGTAGAAATGATTGTGATGATATTGTTGAAATGCGAGTGACATGAGAAAAGAGACATTGTTGTCCAGATGCTGAAACAGATCATGCAGTTAATATTAGGTCTTCAAATGGTGAATATCTTTAATGATGTCTTATTGGAGAGAAAGTGTGCTGACTAGCTAGCTGTTAAGCTTAATGCAGGTAAGTAAGAAAGTTGGAGAAGGTTTTGGAAAAGAAAAGTCTCAAGGTTGATATTGGGAAGACAAGAATACAGATAGGCATGCTAGAACGGAAAAGAAGTATTGCTGCTAGAGTTGGTTCTCAAGAGATCTGTTAAAAGAGCTCATGTGATCAGAATTCTATTTTGTTCAGCATGTTATCAACATTGGACTTGTCAATAGTGCACACAGACCTACACAGGGGAAAGAGTGTTGTATCAGCCGGGAATTACTTTGGTCTGTAGGACATGTTTAGGGTCAGGGGTACAAGCTGCATAAAGAACTGAATTGAGAAGCAATGGAGACAGAAAATTTGGAGAAAGTTGAATAATTCTGCTACTTAGATGACATGTTAAATCTTACTGTGGAGCTTCTGAAACTTGTTACCATTTTGAGTAGCTGGAAGAAGAACTTAGTAGTGTTCTTGCAGTGTAGATATATATGAATCGCTCTTGAGGCAAAGGGTAAAACACTTGTCTTTGGTTGTATATGTTTTATTATTCTTTGTGAAATCTGGGAACTAGCTTTGAAAAAATTAGTAAGACTTAGCTCAGGACAAAGTATAAAGTTTATCTTGCTGATAGCTTGTCAAGTGCAGAACTTCTGTTGTTGATTGGAACTGAGGCTGAACTAATAAACTTTGCGAAAAGGAGTTATAAATTATATGTATACTGTAAAGCATGTTTTCATTTGGAAGGAAAAGCAAACTAGAAAGACATGAATGTGGTGCATAGATGAGAATATGAGAAGGAAGTGTTTATAGCTATTAGGGAGCATTCCCAAAAAACTGTTACAGGGAATGATGAGAAATGTTCTCATCTTTTTTTCTCTTCTTGTAGAATTACTAATTCTCTTACAGATCCCCCTAACACTAGTCCAATTTTACAAACACGTGTCAGTTTAACGTAACCCCTTGCGAAGAGCTCATTTTTCTTGGATGCCCTCTTGGAACTTCCATTTTTTTCAGACACCCATTATTTTTTCATCAGTCCCTCTTCAACATTATTTTGTGAATGCTTCCTAATGGCCATGTGCTTTAAGTAGATTGTCACAAAAGTAAGCAGTCATCAGAAAACCATTATTGCTGACTCCAGCATACTGGGAAGATGACTAGGATCATTTTACCTAAAAAATGTTGCATTGGCAATTAATTATATTGACACTTTTAATTACTAATTGAAAGCACATACTATTGCCTAACAAAGTGTTGAGCTGTTGGCCTCATGGGCTACTGAAAGCCTTGAGACAACTAGGTCCAATAATTGTTTTTAATAAATGCACATTGCAAAAAATGTAATTTTAAAAAAATTAATGTTGTCACTAGAAGACCACAAAAATAACAACTATAATATAGCATATCTGATCATGATCCTATATCGTGTTTACAACAGTCCACTAGTTAAGTAAATTTGTTATTAATAATAATAACTAAATAACGATGGTCAGATATAATGAGCTTAATGGTCAAATCAAAATTTTTAAATGTTAGAGTTATACATATAATTTACATTTTTTCAGAAAAACAAGCTGCAAAGACATAAAAACATCTTCATAACTGGCTCTCTGTCAAATGGGGAAAAACCACATTGAATTTAAAGTTGTCTTATACTGTTACCATTAGTAGTACTTATATATACTAGCTGCATATGGGCTAACAAAACAACAATGCCATACCTGGCTCTCTGTCGGACAGGAGGAGAAGGTGGATGTTGAAAAGAAGGCTTTGGCAAAATGTCTAACAGATGATCAACAGATGATGTTCCTGATGTAACATTTGCAACATTCATTTGTCTACTGTTGCTGTTAGGACTTGTTCTGGAAAATCGCCCTGCACCTGTGGAGACAGTTGCCATGGTTCCTGTACCACTATCCAGTGACTGTTCCAAAATTCGCTTTATAAATACAAATAAAAAAACATGTCCTATGATTAGTTGTTGTAGTTGAAGAGTTTTACTCAACTTGTTCACTTGTTGTTTAAGAAATACACATTTAGCAATTTAAGGATGTTAACTAAAGGTAAATTTTAATACAACTTCTCATGTGCCATAAGATTCAATATCAGCATGTTTAAATGTTTTATTACTAATAATGTTAAGTCTGTGATACTCTGTTTGTATCTGCAGACCTGGTATTACTAAGGAAGTTCCCAATGATTACTCTAAGGACAACCCAGTTATTTCAAATTTTAGTTCTCTTCACTCTGTCCACAGCTGGAACATTTGCCCATTTGTCCAGAGCAAGTTTTTCTTGCTCCTGGGTAAGCAACTTATACTAACATTTTCCAAGTTGGCAAGTTAATTTTTGACATGAGGCAAACAACTTTTCCATCAAAACAGTTTATAATTTTTCACAATTTATTCTTTTGGAACTAAGCATTTTAGTGCTTTCTTGCTTGTTTAAAGCCTGTAGAAATGTTGATAGCTGTAGAAGCAATTGAACAAGCAAAATTTGTATAAATTCATCATCATCATCTTCATTTAACATCCTAGTTTCCCACTCCTGGGGCTGGAAATAAGCAATTAAATTATTAATATATAAATTATTATTATTTTCAAAATGCCAACCAATTTCTGGGTACTGGGAGCTAGTGTTAAAATTACTGTCCAGTTACCACTGATCAAAGTATTTATAAATGTGCTGCCAATTTTTTTTCAGTTTGCTTGTGATTTTTTATATCTGTTTGGTGAAATGAAAAAGCTTAAGAAATGGCAAAGAAGCTAAGACTTTTTAATTTACTGGCTTTTCTTTTTCCCGAAAATAATTCTTTACAGAGTTTTTGTTTATTTAGTAAATTTTAGAAATGATCAGTGTATACTAAATTACAGTCAGTGTTTTTCAATTTTCAAAAGCTGCTTAAACTGAAGAAACAAATTCCTGATGATTTTGTTCAATGCAAATTAAATGCATGTTTAGGTAATGCAATTTGTTAAAACAGAAGTTATTTCTATTTTCTGTTTGATATGGTGAAATTTATTTTATGAAACTGGTTTTGACAATGGCAGTTGAACCGTGTGATGAGCAGATATTAAAACTACATTTTCTTCCTAACTTAAAAAAATGAGCAAGCCCACTTTCAGGGCTGAGCAACTAAAATTTTACAAGGGCAAGTGAAATAAGAAAATTGGTTGTCGTTGGGACAAGTACAGTACTTATTAAAAAAAAAAAAAAGTTAATTTTCAGTTTTCCTGCTGCCCAAAGGGGTGTAGTTAAGGGTTAATTCAAATTTTAGGCCTTTACTGGTTTGTTTTGTACATTTACCGATATCATTAAGTACCAGAATTTACAGCTACTATTTATTAAACAACACTTACCTGAGGATACAGAAATTTACTTGATGAATACTGTTGTGAAAGACTTTTCTGTGTCATAAAAGGGTGATCCAGTATGCCTGAAGATAATGCAAAATAAAGCTACATTTAACAACACTATGACAGTGTTCAGGAGTCAGTGTGATACATTGTTTTTATTGACTAGGTAAACAAGTCCCTTGCATTTCTGGACAGCATCTCAAATTTTGTCCTGAAAGCGCTCATCATCTGGTTTCTAGTTTGAACAACATATAATTTGACAGCCTTACATCCAATATGGCAGCTCAAAGAGTCAATTTTGCACATGACTTCACTCATGCTTTGAGGGTGTGGAAACCTAGTCCCCCCTCAGCAATTAGACAGTCTTACTCCTTGTTTTCCCTTATTTCCCACATGTACATCCTCTAACGTTCTGCTGAAGTAAAACAACTTCAACTGAAATGAAGACATAGTCATGCACTTTCAATTTAGTGTGTTTCAATTAGTTCCTTAATTTTTAAGGTTTCAATTTATTAATTTCTAAATGTCCCCTCCTGTGGTACAAGTTTCACCAATTTTCCAAAGCAAGGGGTCACTAACCCCACTTTGCCTAATTTCTAGAATGAACACTGCTATGATGTTTTATGCTTTCAATGGGACATAAATGGTGATTAAATATAAATTACTTTTATGAATTCAAGAAAAAACTACAGGTGAAGATAAAGCAACCCAACCTAAGGCATACCAAGTTTTTATTGATAAATTTGATTTTTGAACTTTTTTGTCAGTGGAAGAGAGATTTAAAATTTAATAACTATAATACAAGAATTTATTGAGTGTGTGCACACCTGCCAACGTAAGTCGATCATCAGGATTCTGAATAAAAAAAAAACTTAAAATTAATAATT
>JAOBBB020340267.1:0-10380 GCA_025331005.2 Zoanthus gigantus | reverse complement strand
CATTAACTTGATTGCATCTATTTTCCAGGGAGTCAATATTCCGGGGCTAGGAACTTTTACTTTTACACAGAAAAAGCCCTCCCCTAGATCCGCTTCTGTTCCCATGGCTCAGAAGGACCATCTTCATGGATCCCTTCAATACGAATATTATTCCTTCTACTCCGGTTTTCTAAGTCCTTCGACTTCTTAAGCAATTTAGTTGCATTAGTTTCCAGAGTTCCAATTGATGACTGATTGGATGTTGGCCTTTTAAACTCCTCTTATTTTTTAAGATAGTTTTTAGAGGTTTTGGGCATTTAAAACTGCATTTTAAGAGGTTTTTAAGAGGATTTTTCCTCTTAAAAACCTCTTAAATGGTGTTGGAAAACCTTTTAATTGTTAATGGACAATCTTAAAATAATCTCAAATTTTAAGAGGTTTTTGGCTCTTAAAAAAACCTTTTAAAAAAGGCTTTTTTAGGTTTTAATTTATTTTACCTTTTAAAAACCTTTTACAAAAGTTGAATAGAAACCTTTTTGAATCCCTCTTATTTTTAATGGAATAATACATCCTCTTAAAATCCTCTTACATTCTAATAGGTTCCTCTTAAAATCCTCCCTAAAAAATGTTTATATATATAATTTCAAACTTTGTCAGAGTGAGGAGGCCTAAATTGTATCCAGAATTGCTGAACAGTAAAAAGAAGCACATATGAAAACTAATGGACTGGAAACAGAAATAAAACACATTTGATAATGTTTCAATAATAGTTTATTGACAAGAAATAAACAATTAAGTTAATTACAAATGAAAATTCTTGCAGTGAGTAAGAACAAATTTTAAAGTACATCTCATAATAAATGGCAAATAATATAATGTACCATCCTTTTTCTAGATTACTTCCCTTACCATAATTTAAATGCGGGCCATATATGGGCCAAAGTGTGGGCCATATTTGGGCCAAATATGGGAAAAAGGTGGGAAGAAATGTGGACAAAATCTGGGAAATATATAGGGAAAATGTGACCATACTTTACCTAGATTATCAAGTGCCCCAATAACAGACTGTTGCATGAAAATACGTATTAAGATCGGATAGTGTCAAATCCAGATTTTTGCCACATATTACTCAAGAAAGAAGAAAGTTTGAAAAAAATATGGCCAAAATATGGCAACCCATATTTTACCCGCATATACTGCATTTGCTCAAATGTGGGATAAATATGTGCAACAATAACTATTGATAAGAGCTATAGGATATATGGGAAACATATGGGCCCGTAATTAAACAAAATATGGAATAAATATGGGAAATACCCACGCAAACTGTTTCAACATTTGCTTCAATATCCATTCGATTTTATCGAAAAGCAATGTTGATACCATCTTGTACCCCCTTTCAAACGTGTTGAAACATGTTGAAATAAAGTCGAAAGGATGTTTAAATGGGTTTGAACTTTGCTTCAACATTCTTTCGACTTTTCTTTTGTTCTCAAAATGTTGAAGGTTGTTGAAGCCTTTGTGCGGGTCTTCTAACATTATCGAATAGATGCATGCTAACCTTGTAAGCCTGGTACTGAATACCTGCAGACTTCTCACGGAGTTTTTTGCTAGACAAATGTCGAAAGCATTAATTTGCCCTCCCACTCCCAGTGTTTAGCATCAACTTTCATGATAAAGTTGAATAGATGTTGAGGCAAATGTTGAAATCGTTTGCGCTGGGCCTTACAGTACATGATTTTTCGAATTCTTACCTTCAGAGGCGGCAGAACCTGAAGGGCTGGAGGGGGGACTAACCCCCAATATGTTTGGTTGGTGTGGCTTGCCCCCAAAATATTCTTAATAAGTTACTGGGCTTCCCGGTAATTCTTTATATTAGCTGCTATATGGTTACTACAAATGTTTAGCCTTCTATTTTTGGTAAGGGTGGTTACACATTTTATACATAAATTATTTTGTATTTTCGTTGTTTTGATTTTTTTTGTTTTTTCAAGAAGTGTGATAAAAGATAAAACACTACTTTATATTTGAAACTACTTGTAAGTTTAAACTCTGAGTTTCATTAAAAGAATTTTAAGGGTTTTATGAAAACTCCTCTCACTTCATAAGTGATTAAGAGAAGTTTAAGAGGTTTTTGTCCGACCTGCTCTCACTACAAGACTAGTTAAGAGGTTTTTGAAAGGTTTTAATAAGAGCTGCTCTAACAACAAGATTGGTTAAGAAGATTTTAAGAGGTTTCTATGAAAACTGTTTTCACTTCAAAAGTTGTTAAGAGGATTTTAAGAGGTTTTTGTGGGAGCTGCTCCCACTACAACATTGGTAAAGAGGTTTTCATTTCAGCTATAATGAGTAAGAGATTTTTAAGAGGTTTTACAATTTTTGATATTCATAACAAAAAAATCCATTGCAAATTTTAAGAGGTTTTTAATCATGAAAACTATCAATTTTATGAGGGTTTCAAGAGTATTTTCAGAGTTTCTCCTCCAGTAGTGTATAATTATTATTCATAAAATTATGATAAAAAGTCATATTTAGGGTTTCCATTTAAACAGCAATTTTGCATGTTAAGAATATTCCCCTACAGGTTTCAAAGTATAATTACCAAATAATTATTTATTCATTTGAATGCCGTAGCTCCCTTTAAATTTTTAATGTTGCAGAGATGCAGTGCTAATTTGAGGGTGCCACTCTTTAAAATAAAAATGCTTTATTTTTAATTATGCATACAAGAACTATTAATAAAAAACATACAATAAAAAACATACAATAAAAAACACACAAGAATTCCACTTTTCCGACAGCAATTTTTTTTAGTTTATGCCTAAAATAAGAAACCAACATGATTTTAAGACTGTTTTGGCATAGGTAACCCACTGATCAGTTCGGCTCTTACTTTAAGGTGGCAGTCTTTAAAGTTTTTGACTCTCAAATCTGGTGCTCAACTGGGGTTGGCTTTCAGTTTGGGGAGGTGCTCAAAATGAAGTAAATTTGAATAAATACAGTACCCCAGCCTTTATTCATCCTCTCAAATAAGAGAGGAGCTGTCAAAAGTGTAATTACCCCAGTTTTCACTATCCTGAGCCCTACTAACAAGCCCTCAATATTAGCTGTTAAAAATTACTCCAGCCTCCATTTATCCTCCCTACTAACAAGCCCTCAATATTAGCTGTTAAAAATTACTCCAGCCTCCATTTATCCTCCCTACTAACAAGCCCCAGCACATATATGAGGTATCAATAGTGTAACTACCCAAGGCTCCATTTATCCACTTACTTACAAGCCCCCATATATATATGAGGTACCAAGAATGTAAATACCCCAATCTTTACTCATCCTCCCTACTAAAAAGCCCCCAAAATATGAGGTGTCAAAAGTGTAACTGAAATAACCCAATCTTCATTTATCCTCCCTCCTAATTAACAAGCCCCTAATACGAGGTCTCAAAATGTAATAATGAATAGATGTCTCGATTTATTCTTCCCCCTTACAAAGTTCCATTGGCTTTTCACCCTAAAATGTTTGAAAGAGTGCATGCTGTGGGTGAAAGGTAAATTAGGATGGAGATGTATACTGTCTATTGGGGAAGCTGAATATTCTTAATAGTAGATTCAATAACTTAGGAAGCTAATTAAAATTAATCAACAGGCAGGATAACCAAGTAAATATATAAAGTAAAAAAACTTTAAGCCATTAAAGCATCTCTGTGCTATCTGTGCATTATAGTTAACAAATCTTTTAGTCAGTCTCACCTTCCTATAAACAAGACACCCTGAAGCAACCCTAAGTTGCATGCCAAACCTCATTGCTTTGAAGAATAATGGGTGATGCAAGACAGTCATCACTAAAGTACAACCTATTATACCAGCACCATACAAGTAGGCATCTAGGCGTGTCATACTAGAACCAGGCACAAAATAGCTGATTAATTTCCCAATTAGCAAAGGCTGGGCATATCTGGAGCACTCCTGTAAAGAATTGCAATGATATGTAAATAGTTAGTTAATTAACATGAGAATGTTATGATAACCTTTAAAAAGCACTTTTCTTTTCAATTTCTTTGTTCCTAATGCAGAATGTGCCCTGCAACACAAGGTACTCATGTGTACCTTTCACTTCAATTCAGTAAGAGGCAAAAGAAAGTCTTTACTCCCAAGCTGGATGTTGAGAAATTGAAAGATCCCAGGGTAAGGGCCAAGTTTCTAAATGGGGTGAAATGTGAGTTAAAAGTTTTTGTTGTTTCAGTGGAATACATTTGAGTTTAGGTGGCAAGGTCTGTGGATACTCAAAGATAGGCAATTGGAGAAACCAGACTTGGTGTTGGGATGAATCTGCCATTGCAGATGTAGAGAAACCAAAATTAATCTGTGAAAGCATGGGAAAATGGTGGTGGCAAATAAGCTAGACTATCTGGTTGCAAAAACACTTTGCAAGAAAACAGTTTATGCTGCTAAGAAGAAAAAGGAGGCTAGTAAGTTTTCAGATGTTTAAAAAGGAAAAAAGGACATTTTCCCCATCGCTAAGCGAATGTAAGAAAATAAGGGTGCTTGGGTGAGTGTTGTGTTAGTGATGATCAGGGGTGTCAGAATGCTCGAAAAACGTTTTGTGTGCTTATACAAGCGAGGTCTTTTAATTTGTTCAGTCTAATCTTTACTAAAGAAAAATGTCATATGTAGGAAAAACATTGTTCCTGAATTTATGTGCCTGGTTAATGTGGGTTAACACGGCATTAGCATATTGTCACATCTTTCCTCCTGTAAAAAAAAACTATCACATTGGAAAAATTAAACACTATACATCAAATTATTTCAACAAATTGTCTCAACTACCAAAGTCCATAAGGTTATTACATTTGAGGCAAAAGTTATTCCATTTGTGGCCTCTACATGATGCTCTGCCAATGTCCTATTAGTCGCCGAGCAGGACTAGTGCCAACTTTCTCTGTTGATGTGTTGCACCAATCAAGTAAGGCTAAAATCATTCTCTAACTCAGGCAAAACTCTTGGCAGTTAGTGAAAAGGCATTTCATCATTCTCACTACATTTTCTACCTTTCCATTCGAAAGTGGATGGTAAGGCGAGAATGTCTTGTGTATAAACATCCAAGTCTTTGCAATTACTGCAACTGAGGTCTGTTGTCTATCACAACAATTTCCAGTATACATGCCATACCAGGCAAATGCTGCTTTCATTTCTCTGATGAGGCAGTGTGAGGTGCATAGTTTTTTATACATATCTTTATTGAAGTTACCATAGGCTAAGCTTTTCAACTACAATGTCAATACATCTAATGCTACAGTGTAAATACCAATTAAAAACTAGAAGTTACATGGCATAAAATGCTTAAAATTAGTAACTAAAGATGATAACAAAATGTTTACTTAATAAGTTGACTTTTAAGAACATAAGGACATTTGGCAGATTTTACTTTGTAATTTTAATGAGTTCCACAAATTATTTTGTTCCACGGTAAATAAAAAATCTTTGTCCAGTGGATTGGCAACAGCGAGGAATGTCCAACTGATTACAGAATCTAGTGTTTCTATTGTGAATATGAGATGGTGGTAGAAAATTAACAGCTAAGTAATCTGGCACCGACTTGTTGATACACTTACACATCATTATTGCATCATTTATTATAAATACAATCTATTTTTAACAGATAACCATTTCAGAGACCTGATTCCTTGGGAAATGTAGTCAAACTTTCTGAGTCCTAATGTTATTCATGCAGCAAAGTTCTGTACAAGCTGAAGTTTGTTGGCATTCGATTTATTAGTGTTACAGTAGACCATACAGTAGAACAATACCATATATAGCTTACAAAGCACAAAAGCATTCATCAATAATAAAAGTGTTGTTTTATCCAAGAGATACTTAATCCTATTTATTTGCACTAATTTGTATAAGCATTTGGCAGCAATTTGGGTAACGTGTTCATTATATGTTAAGTATTGGTCAATGAAGAGGCCCAGATCTCACACAACAGGAACAGCTGTTATTTCTTTTCCCAGGATGGAGATGCTTACACTTGGCATGCAGAGCAGGAGCTGGGGAATGCCAATTATGAGGACCTTTGTTTTGTCAGTGTTGATCAATAAAGACTTTTGGCAACACTGACAACAGATGCTCTTCAAGCCTTCATTCAGTTTTTTAATAGCATCAGCTAGTCTAACTAACAGGAAAGACAGATAAAATTTTTTGTCATCTACGTAGCATGTTGACTTACAGTTCACAGGGATCGAGAGGAGATCATTCAAATGTATTATGGTGAACAGTACTGGACCAAATATGGACCCCTGTTGAACACTTTACCTAAGAGAGTGTCTCAGAGATGGCATCCCCCACACAAACTCTCTGCATGATTACGGTCAGACAGATAACTTTCAAACCAGTCCAGAGCAAGTGCAGAAACAAGTTTTTGTAGTTTCTGCAACAGGATATTATGTCGAGCACTGTCCAAGGCTTTTGAAATATCAAGAAGTATGTATAACAACAGAACCCTTTTTGTCATCCATAGCTTTCAACTATTTCCATAACAAACAATAGAGCAGTTTCTGTTGAATGGAACTTAAGGTTGCCACTCTGAGTCTTAGCTAATTTCCAATTAGCAGTCAAGTATTCAAGAAGTTGTCCATGCACCAATCTTTCTGTCATCTTAGATAATATAGGCAATAAAAACATTGGCCGACTGTTGCAGGGGACATCCGAGTCTCTAGATTTCAGGACAGGAACAACCTCAGCTGTTTTCCAAAATGTGAAAGAGCTGAGATAAATAGAATTGTTCACTGTAGTAAATATGAAATTAAGTGCAGCTGGCAGGCTGGCCTTGAACACCCTTACAGATACCTTGTCAATCCCAGGTGCCTAATTGGAGGGACCTCAATTGAGCAACCTCAATAAAATTGTTGTAATAGCCATAAATGACAAACAGTGTTCAATTATTGAGTCCACACAAGTCAGCACTTACTTTTGACCAAGGTCGAGCTACCACTTCAAGTTGCATAAATGGTTCTTTGGCTTGACCATTTCGGTGTGCAAGGCAGATATCACAGTTGAAGATGTACTCTGGCAGCTCTGTAGACATTCAAGGCCAGTACAGACATTCATGAGCTCTGTGAATGCAGCCATCGATGCCCATATGGGTGCTGTATATAACTGCCACTATCTCTTTGCACAAGCATGCTGATACAGCCAGAAGCTAACTCTTGAATACCAATTCATCATCAACTGCATGGATTTCCTGGTGGTCAAAGTATGGGTATAAGCATTCTGGCATGTCTGACCATGACTCTGGCCAGCCCTGTAGAATGGTTGCTCATAGTTGCTGCAGTATGGAGTCATCAGCTGACTTATAGCTGATACATTGCCATCACTCAGGACTCAATCACTGACAAGTGCTCCTTGTGGTCAACTGCCTCGAACTTGTTGCTGAAGTTGTAGGCATTGACCTTAATATGCAGAAATGCTCTGCTGAATGTATCAGACAGATACATTTGCTGCCCTTTCTTGTAATGGACTTGCAGATTGTAATTCTAGATCTGCAACCTCAGAAGCATGCATTGCAGGCATTTGGGCACTGAATGGACTGCCTTCTGAAAAATGAATATTATGTTGGCTTGTGGTCATTCTCCACTTGCACTCTGTCATGTCCTTACACACATAGCTCAAAATGTTTCACTGCAAAACACTATGGCGAGAAGTTCCTTTTTGATTTGAGCGTATTGGGTTTCAGCAGACATAATTGCTCTTGATGCATAGGCTACAGGCTGGCCATTTTGCATCACGGCCACTGTGTTTTGGCCATGGATTTTAAGTGTCTCTATAGTTCTCTCTAATTTTGCATAAGTTGATAAAGAAAATAACACACAGTGGAAAATTGAAACATCTAAACAGTTACTGTATCTAATAAAATATATAGCTATAGCACACATACAGTCATGTAAACTGCTTTGAATCACTTACCTCTATAAGAACATAGATTCCAAGCAACAAGTAGTTTATTCCTAAGAAATGAGCAACTGCTCTACTAAGATGAGGTTTCCTTCCTTCAGATTTGGCTCTGCTGAGTTCTTGACTCCAAAGTCTTAAACATTAAAAATGTGACATACAGAGAAATTATGTCATAAGCTCGTGGCCCAACAATTACTGAAGCAGAGATATTATTACAAATGAATGCTCACCCAATGTACATTTTGAAATATGTTTTCTCTTGAGTTTCTTTTTTTGTGTCAAATGTAAATTTGTAAAAAACAATGTAGATCTACGTAAGTCCAAATATTTATTATTGAATAATAGCAGACTGTACATGAAATTGCTCCTAATACAGGTGCCAATGCGACTAAACTTTTCACTTTGGCAAATAAATCCTGAAAGTTAGTCGCCAAATTGGCAACTATAAAGCTTCATCATACCTTACATAGAGATAATTTTATAGTGAATAAAGAAGATTTTCAAAGATAAATCTGCAGCAAACTTCCTCAATAAGTTTGTTTGCAAAATGCAACACATGCAATTTTAGATGACTGTGTGAATCACAAGCAATTTATCCACCACATTCTAAAGAAAAGGATGATTGTCACCATTCTTCGATTTGAATTGCTGAAATTAAAGATCTTAATTTTAGATAACTTCACTTTGGAGGGTCTATCTAGAATGCTTACAGCATAAAAAATTACTAGATTTTTTTGTCTTTAAAAATGGCGACAAACCTTTTGGAATTGGCTACCACTTTAAAAAATGTAGGAGCCAAGTGGATACCAAAAAAAACAGTTAATTAACATCCTGAATAATCATTAATTATCTTATCAACAATTACAGTATGAGTGAGGTATGAGTATGGTTACTGGCACTGAGCTACTGTAGTATAATGTTCACTAGCTAATATAGAAATAATTGAAATGAAAACACATGCACATGTAAGAGCATACATTTTAACAATTTAAATATAACATTCTGTAAAGTCAATAGTGAATTCACTAGTGATAGTACAGGAAAGTTACAAGTCCTTACAGCAGGGTTTCAACTTCTACCTTTCTAGTTTATCTGTTAACGGTTTCACTTCGTCCTCTGGAAGTTGCTCATAAATATCAGAACTCTCTAGTGTTCGTTTGTTTCCTATTCTGAAAAGTTGGTTGAGCCACCTGCAAAATATTTGTAGATAAAATTAATCTTATAGTTTTATGGATATATTGAGTCAAACATACTGTAAGTATTCAGTAAGTCAACTACTGAGCCATCTGCCAAAGCCTTAAATCAGTAAAATTAACCTGCTCTCTGTTTGAAGAAAAAATGCATGCAACCATTCATTATAATTCTGCTAATGTCGGATTAATGAATGATCAAATTGGACTAAAAAAAACTCAAAAGTAACATTTGTAAAATCACAAAATTTCGACTGGCCATTACCAGCCTTTTTAAGGTGTACAGATGGATGAAATATTACATAAAATTATACACATAATTTTTTTTCTGTTTGAGTTCCTGGTGAGTTTCTCTTTACGCTTTTGGCAAATTAACATTCTTAATTTGTTTAAGTTTCTAAAGCCAACTTTTTCAAGTTTTAAACTTGGATCTCTTATCTGAGTTCAGTGGCACTGGCTAAGTAGGGGAATGCTAATGAACCAGCCAGATTATAGACAATGACATCAGCAGTATTATTTTGCCCGGACAGTTTAGTGCCTGGGCAGATTATATTTATTTTTCTATTTCAGCTTATTTTATTTCATGACTGTACTATACAGAAACTAGCAATCAAATTTTCCAAGTGAAGCTATAAGCAAGAGACCTTAGTGAAAAGAAATTTTCTGTTTTTCACTATTATGAAAATATTGATTACATCACAAGTTTTGTTTATTTTGACAGTATCCTGCATTCATTTCATTTACTGCAAGCATGTATAAATAAGTATGCGCCAATATGGAATTATTCCAAAAATTCAAAAACCAAGAGTTAAAAAACTCTTTACACACAGGCTTCCAAACTTAAAATTCTACTTTTTTTATGACTTGTTTCTAAAGTTTTGGTACGAACAACTGTTGTACTTAGTGTTAGATACTACATAAGTATATGTAACAGCTTCCGCATAAGAAATTTCTGTATGGGAAAATTGTTGTCTCTCTAAAAACGTGTAAATTACTACCTAGTTTGAAATAAATTTTATCTACCTCTAACTTAATGTTTATTTGTGTTTTGTACCGGGTTTTTTGTTATCTTGAGGCCGCTGGGCGGATATAACTCGAAAAAGTGTTACTCCCTTCATAAAAATATTTATATTTTTATTTCCCATACATTCTAATACACGGAAGCTGTTACTTATGTAGTATCTAATACTAAGTAAAACAGTCGTTTGTACCAAAATTTTAAAAAACATGCAAGTCGAAGGCGCATAAAAAAAGAAGAATTT